>JAODGE020006881.1:0-25253 GCA_027574965.2 Ecitophya simulans
GACGACGTCGACGGCTTGATGAGCTATGCATTACGATTACGCTCGACGCGGCGCGCTTGCTCGCGCGCGCGCGCGCGCCTCCTTCGCGCTTTATCTCGCGCGCCCGCCGCCGCCCCCCACCCGCCCCGCGGCCGCCCGCGCGCGCACCGGGGAATTAAAATTGTGTGCGCCGTGCGCGCGCGCGCGCGTGTGCGTGCATGTGGCGCTCATTTCCTTATTTTGCGCCTCGCACTTCGTTCGTTAGCGTCCGTAGTTAGCGTGCGTCTGCGTGCGTCGCGCGTGTGCGGGTGCGGGCGGCGGCGAGGTTTAGTCTTAGCGGGCGAGCGAGGGCGATGGAGCTTTTAAATTTCTTTCCGCGGCCCGCTGCGACGTGCGACGCGCGATGCGCTGCCTCTCGTGTTGCTCGCGCGAGCTTTCGTTTTTTTTTCTTGCCGTCCCCGCAACACCCTCGCCGCCGTCGCTCCGCGCCTTCTTAAACTCATTCGCCGACACATACACACAATTATGCGCGCCGCTTTCCGTTTTCATTTTTGCGTCGAGTTTTTAACGGCGCGCAAACAGAATCGAACGCAAACGACGCAAACAAGCGATGTCGTATCAATTAATTTTATTTTCAATTGCGCCATCGAATGTTCGCTTCGAAATAAATTTGCCGCCGCCGCCCGAATCTAATTCCTATTGCGGCGCTAATGCGCGCCTCGCACGTGATTCGCGCCGCCGCTTGGCACATGTCCGCGGCGTCGAGACGCGCTCGCCGGAAAAAGGAGCGTCCCGCTTCCTTCGCGCCTTTCCCTCGTCGCCGCCGCGCGCATTCAATTTCCGCCGCGCGTTCGACGTCGACGCGCGGTTTTGTTTCTGTCCTAATCGGGCGAGTGACCGTTCGCGTTTTTCTTGCGTTCGGCGCGCGCGTGCGAGAAGATATCGATTCGCCGCGTCGCGCTCGTCGCGTCGTCCGACCAACCCTTTTTTGCGTGCGTGCGATCGCGAAAGGGCGCGCGCTCTGCGAGACGCCCTCGCCGGCGGCCGCGCGCGCGCCTTTCGCTTTCTTCAAATTTTACACCCATTCTTATGTCGTCAGCGCACCCCTTTCGCGGGCGCGCCGCGAGGGAAAGGATTCGCGGGCATTGATTTTTCCGGCGCGCACTCGCCGACCGTGCGGTGCTGCAAAGCTTGCGAAATCAGCAGGGCTCGCGGCTCGCGAACAATTATGGCGCTTCGCATCGCGATAAACAAACTCCGTCGTGTTATCTCTGTCGCGTTCCTCGCGGCCGCCCCAACGGTCAATGCGTTTGGGCGCACTTCTTTCATCCCAGTCCGCGAGCGGCACGCCAGAAAGGTCAGCACTAATGGAGCACGACAAGTCGAAGCAATAATTAGCGCGCAGCCCGGTCCGCAATTAAAACAAAAAAACCCAAAAAAAAAATACGATTTCGAAGACGCGTTCGCGTCAAAATGCCCCGCCGGCGGCTGAAAAACGAAACAAATAAAAGCGCCGTCGTAATAAATGAAAATTAAAACTTTTCTAATTTGTTTATAACGTATTTACGCTCTGCCTCGCTGCGCACGGCGCGCGTCGTAGTTTCTTCCGAGAATTTTCTCTCCTCCGAGCGGTTTTCTCGCGCGCTCCACGGACCGCCGCTGCCTTCAATCTCATCTCGATTTACTCGTCGCATAAATGAAAATATACGCCGGGTAAATCATCAACGTTTTCTTAACGATTTTAACGAACTGCTAACCTGTTTCATTAGGTTGCAACCGCCCACGTCTACCTAGCGTTTCTGGTCCTCCTGCAGTTTGCCCTTTTAATCGTAGCTGGTGGCAAGTCAACATTGAAAATGCCCACTTAATATTGACCAATTTTTTTTGGTTTGTTTCGTGTATTGTTGTATTTTTGTGTGTCGTTTTTGCTTTCGACGCCGGTAAAGTGTCTTAGATACTCGAGACAAAGCGCAATCCCCGGATTACGCGTTGTCCAGTGGCAGTGAAGTTCTCCCGGCTTTCCTTTGACATCCAATATATCTCGACATTCCCGGTACTAATCCTTAATGTCGCTCGGGCGGTCGGCATCCGCGCGGCGAGCGTTATTGCAAATATTCCCGATGACTTTTCGAACGCGCCGCCGCTGATATCAATATCGCGCATAATTCGCTTCATCAATAAGCGGACTTTGTGCGTCGGCGACGTTTTCGGACCGTTAGTCGCGCAACTATTTCCACTCGACGCGACGCGCATCGACGTCGAAACAATCGCGCTCGAAACGGCGGCAAGAATGCCGCAATCCCGGTGTCTCCGCGCGCAGAGCCATCAATTAGAAACTCTCGCAGTTGCGGCGGGCGTCCGGCATCAATTCATATCGCGACCCCGACCCGGGACGCCGGCGCTGAGGTTCTTTCGGTGCGCGCCCGTCTAAGAGGTCGGCGCCGCCGTGGAATTCGAAACTTTCGCGCCGCAAAGGTGGACGCCGGAATTAGCGCGCCGCGACGCTCGGAGACATATTAATTCTATTATCGCACATCCGAGCGCGCCGCCGCCGGCCGTCGGCAACAGGATCGCCGATGTTTATTGATCACTGACCCGAACAAGCGCGCGCGCTAATGTATAAAACCGCAAATGCTTAGCGCCCCTCGCCGCCCCCTCGCCGCCCCCTCGGACCGCCCCCGCCAAGGTGGTCGTGCGCGCAATGCGAAGCATTTCAATTTCGCGTCCGCGTGCATCGCCGGGCCGGATGGCAATACATCACCTGCGCGCCGCCGCCCTCCGGCGGCGCGCCGTTCGCAACAAATGAACAAATCAACAACTAATCGCTCTCGAACGCGTATTCTAATGTGCGCCCTAATGTGCTGTCTAATCGTGGCGGCGATCTAATGCGTTCGCCGAGCGCCGCCGCCGGAGCGGAATCAGTTGCAGTTAATTGACATGACCGCAAGCGCGAAACTTCGACACCCGCCGGCTTGGGCCGGAATAGCACTAATAGTTGTTCGCTAACATTTATAAATCAACCGGCACCGTTCGCAACTGGCCGCTCGAAGCGCCGCGTTCGATGGAGTCGGGATGAAAGAGCATTAGCCGTTTGAGGGTCGCCGCCGACGAGCGCACACACGAGCGCCCGAGGAACTGGGGCGAACCGCGAGCGGGGAGCGGCGGCGGCGGCGAAGAAAGAGTTGCAGGTGAGCGGCGAATTGTTTCGCGAACGCGCCCGACGTTCGTTTGCAACCGCAGCGCTGACGAAGGGCGCCGAAAGGCCGGACAGACGCAATCCACCGAACTCCGTCAAGAATGCGCGGCCGGAGATCAAAGATCCCACCATCGCCGCGCGCGCCGCCGCCGCCGCGCCGCCCACCTCGTGCGCCGGTCGGCGTCGGGTGCGCGTGACAGTTACGATTGCGATTTGTCAACTAGTTCAGTTGCACTCATCTGCCGGCAGATTAAAACAAAAACTCGAACGCGAGATTGCCCCGACTTCCCGACGACTGCGGCGACGGAGGCGGCGAGCGAGCCGTCCGTCTCGTCTCGAGTCGCGTTACTGTTTTTCGCCTTTGGTTTCTGTTTTCTTTTCAGTTTTTTTCGCGTTTCTTGCGATGGAGGACGCCCGTCCCGCCGCCGAAATACCTGCGCTCGACCGCGAAATGTCGAAAATGCGAAAACGCGCAGGCGGAAAGAGCGAAAGAATCCTGCCGACCGGCGGCGCGGACGCGAATAGTTGCGGCCGAATAACTCACTATCGGAGGGGACGCGTGAGGGGGCAGGCGGAAATGAGCCGCCGGCGAATAAATTTAAATTAAAGTCCACCTGCCTGCCTTCCGGTGGACACCGCGGCGAAGAAAACGTTCGGCGCTCAATTTCTCACCTCCCTCGGGGTCGTCGGGGCGCGAGGGAGCGCGAAAAATTTTCTAATTACTTCGCCTCCACGGCGCGGCGATTGTTGCTGGTTTTTATTTTATTTCTTTCTTGTTTCATTCGTTTTCTTTTTTCGTTTTCGCCTCGAGACTTTATTTCGGTGCGCGCCGCGTGTTGTGATTCCCGCTCGGACGTTACATGTTTGGGGGACATAAATTTTTGGTGGCCGAATCACATTTGCCGCCGGCCGCGCCGCTGCGAATTCATATATCAACCGCGTAACTGGAGCGCAAACAGCCCTCGGCATGCACACTGCGAACAAATATAAAAAAAAAAAACAAGCGGCCCGAAGAAGAAGACAGGAAGGCGAGAAAGGTCTGAGGCCGGCGGCGCTAAATAGAGAGCCAAAAATTCTATCAGATAGAACCGACGACGAAACGAAACAAAATAGAAAACAACAACAAAAAAAAAACTAATGTTAATGAGTATCTTCGAGTGGAATGATAAGAATTTACACGGCGTGCTCGGGGCAAATAGAAAAAATCAGCGGTAGAAAAGGACGAGCCGCTGCATTGCACGAACGTTGAAAAATGTAAGAAGTATATTTTACGCACAATCGGCGAAGATATCTTCGTGTGGGCCAGTTAAATAATAGCCGAGATAATTTCTTCTTTTTTTTATATCAATTTACGAATTTAGATACTTCCAATTAACGAAAACGCTCGAAAGTCATGAGTTACTAGTTCTTATCAATGTTTTTGGGCGCATGCTCAGTAGCTGACAGTTTATTTTTTATTTATCTTAGAAATGTGTAGTTTGCTCGACTAAAAATAGGTGACTAGAAAATATGGATCGTTGGTGCTAATCGACTCTGAGGAAAATAATTTGTCGAGATTTTTAATAAGCCCACTTATTGTCACTGGCTAAACGTGTCTTAACCTATTTTACAAATTCAGCTACTTAAAATGTAACGAAAGTGCAGTTTCTCCACTGAAAATGGAGCTGTTTTATTGAAAACTCATAGGCGGTTAGAAAATCGTTGGTTGTAATCGACTCTGAAGAAAATAATTTGTCGATATTTTTCCGAAACCCACTTATGGTCACTGGCTGAAAGTTTATTAAGCTATATTACTTATTTAGTTACTTAACATGTAACAAAAGTGCAGTTTCTCGACTGAAAATGAAGCTAATTTTTGAAAACTAATAGAAGATATAGAATGCTGGTTCTAATACACTCTGAGGAAATTAACTTGTCGATGTTTTTACGAAGCCCACTTATTGTGACTAACAGTTTCTTAAGCTATTTTACAGATTCAGCTACTTAAGATGTGTGTTTAAGAGCTGTGTTTTTAAAATTCATGGGTAAGTGATTATAAAATATAGGTTTCTGGGGTAATGAATCCCGAGGAAAACAATTTGCCGGTGTTTTTACGAAGCCCACTCATTGTCAGTCGCAAAAAGCTTTTTCACAAATTCAGCCACTTAAAATATAACAAAAGTGTAGTTTGTTCGACTGAAAATAGAGCTCTCTTTTTAAGACGCGGATCGTTTGCACTTTTTGCCGACTTCGCGGCGAAGTTACATCTTCAGCGCCTCAAGTGCAATATAAGTTCGCCACTAACGTATTAATAAACAATGTGCGACACACTCGCCGGCTGAAAAAGTTGACTGCGCGCGCGAGAGAATATGTCGCCGACGAAACTTTGCACTTCGTCTCGCCGGCGGCGGCGCGGACGAGCCGCTAGAGTTTGCGGGGCGGCGGCGGCGGCCGGTGCAGAAAAAAAAGACGAAAAGAGAAAAACGCGCCGAGCGAAATACGCGCGAGGTACATAAATATGAAGCGGATGGAATTTGCGTTTCTTCGTCTCGCGACAGGCCGAGACGCGCGTCCCGGGCGGCCGTCGCGCCCGTTAATGAACCGTCGTCCTCGCGCCGCCTCGCGTCCTCGTCGTGCAGCGTGCGTCCTCATTATTTTTAACTCTTTCGGTCGTCGCGCCCAGCGCCGCCGCCCATCTCGGCGCGCGTTCTTTTCGCCGCCGCCGCGACGCGCACGCGACGCCTCGCGCGCGGGGGCGGCGCGGGGGGCGGCCGGCGACTAATCATCGGACGTGCCCGCCTCGGTCGCCGTCTAATCGCTCTGCCCGTTCGCGTCCGCGATCGCGATCGACGTGCGAGACGCGCGCCTTCGATTCCGGCGGATCTTCGATGCGTTTCCATTTCCGAGCGCTCTCGCCGCCGCCGCCGCGCCGCCCCCCGCCGTCGCCCCCCACCGCCGCGTTCATTTTTTTCTCGTCTCTTTTTTGTTCCTGCTCTCGCTTCCTTCTTAATTTGTTTTGTTTCGCGTTGCGTTGCGTCCGCGCCGCGCGCGGCCGTAGCGGGTAGTTCGCGTACACATTAAGAAAAATCCATATAATCACTCAAAGTCGCGCGGCTCCGGGCCGCCCGCCTCCGTCGACCCGCCGCCCGCCCCTCGCCGGCCGTCTTGCCTGCGCCTCGTCCGCGCGCTCTCGCGCTCGGGCGACGTGGGTTTTTGTCTTCTTTTCTTAATTCGCATACGTTCGTTAGTCGCTGCGAGCGCACGCCGGCTAAAAACGCCGTGCCCGGCCGGGTCGCGTCCCCGCCCTCGTCGCCGCCGCCGCCGACGCCGTTCGGAGTTTTCGTCCTTCTTTCAGTCACTTATTTCATTCGAACGTGCATTAACGAAGAGAATAATGGCATCGGTAAAATGCGAAAATTTCCGAAGCGCGCCCCTCCCCGCCCGCGCCGAGCGCACAACCCCCCGACGGCGGCGAGCCAACAAACGTGCATCGCGCGCCGTGCATCTCGCGACACCTGCAAACGCGCATTTCACAATTGGCACGATTATTGGTGCGCGGCCCGGGGCGGCGCATTAATCACGCGCGACGCGAACACCCATCGGTCATCGACGACGCGCGGAAAAAATCGGTTCCGCGCAGACGACCGCCAGCCGAAGGATGCGCAGAATGGTGGGGAGGCGGATGGTAACGGCGGTCGCGTTTGCCCCGTCGCCCGCTTAATTCGCGCGCGCGCCGCCGCGCCATTCTTCTCGCTTCTTCCACGTCCCCATGCGCGCTCGCACGCAAATATCCTTCGCCCGCGCGTTTCTTACACATCCCGGCGACTCAGCGCTTTAATTGCTCCTTCCAGCCGGAGCGCCGTCGCCGTCGCTGCCGCCGCCCCTCGGCCCGTCGCCGTCGCCGGCGCTCGCGATGTTGTGTGCGCTGCGTTTTAATTCATTCCTTCAGTTTTTACTTCTTCTTCGCGCCGCTCTGCGCCGTCGTCTCCGTCGCTCCGCGCTTCATTCAATCGCGACGCGGGGGGGAGAGGGGGATGGGCGCGGGCGCGGCGGCGGCGGCGGCGGCGGCGACGGCCGGAATCAAAGGGTGGGGATGGGCGCGCGGCGGCGTGTGCGTGCGTGCGTCTGTGTGTGCGTGTGCGCGCGCCCCGGTGGCGAATTAAAACTAAGGTTTTTGCATACGTCGACCTCGCGAGCGCGCCTGCCGTCGACGCTCTTTCGGAGGCGGCGGCGGCGGCGCCGGCGAAGACGAAGAATTAAGGTCTATCCGCAAACGTGGGCGCGCGCGCGCAACGGGCATGCAAATGAAAACGAAATCGATTAAACGCGCGGTTCTGTTTCTGCCGCGCTTCTTTTTCGTCCTTTCTCGTCGCCGATTCCGCCCGCGGCCCTTCCTGCTAATCATTAATTTTTCTCGATACTGCCGGTCCGCGGTGCGGATGCGCTGGTCGTCCTGCAACTTATTAATTTCACGCGCTCGGCGCGCAGTCGCGGAGGGAAAAAAACGAGTGCACCACCGAAAGTTGGTGGAAACGCCGATAAGATAGAGTTTCCGCGTTCCGCGCCGCGTCTTATCTCGCCAATATTTATGTTTACTGTGTGCTTTGCTTTAACTCGAACGACCTCCCCCGGGCGCGCGGCGGTCGCCGATGATCGTCATTAACGGCGAATTTTTAATTCGGCGACGTTATCGCTCGCACTATTCCGCCGCTCTGCGTCGCGCACTAATTTTAACGAGCCAACACCGATGAATCGTTAGCGCGTCCTGCTCTAATCAATAAGCGCGCGTGCTAACGCGGAACGCGTTTTATTTCGATCATTTTTTTTTTGTCGAATCGGCCGAGCGCGCAGGAGCGGCGAAACTCCGCGCAAACTTCGCGCGAATCGCGTCGGGCGAAACTCCGCCGGAAAGAATCTAACTCTTCATAAACAACTCAATAAACTATGCAAATATATAGTGCCCGGGGGCGGCATGCACGTCTCGCGCGCGCGCTTCCTATCGCTCACGTCCTCCGCGCCGCCATTACCGTCGCCCGTCGCTTCTCTTCGTTGCGTCAGACACGTCTCAATCCGATTATAAAGTATCTCCTGGAATAATTATCGAAATCGCAAACTTTTTGCGCTCGCGCGGCGCGGCCGATTGGGGCGAAAGTTGGAGCGCGCCTCGGCCGCCTCCGCCCGCGCACCCCTCTCCCGCCCCCCCCGCGTCGCCGAGATAAACGGCGAAATATAAATAGACGCCGCCGAACTGCGGACGTGCGTGCATTAATCACTTCGATTCGGCAACGGATTGAGTAATATGTAATGATCGTTTTCCGTTATTTGGCAACAATCAAACAGGTATGAGAAAATTTCGTCTTATCGTCCGCATTTATTTGTTATTCTAACTAAAAATGTAGCTCGTTTTTGTCACTACAATCTTGGCTTCACATTCGTCACCTTTGACAGTGAAGAGGACGAAGAGCGCCAATATTCCGGACGGCGTGAAAAAAGCGTGCCGTTCGACGCGCCGCCGCCCCCAACCGCGCTGTCCGCGCTGGTTCGGACGTTCATATTTGTTGTTGATGTTCGCGTTTCATTCGCCGCCGCGCGCGGCGATAGTTGCAGCTGGCGACGACGCGCGCGCGACGATTGTCCGGCTCGCGCTCCCCACTGCCCCCACCGACTGGCGGTCGTGCGCCGCCGAGAAAAATCACGACACACACATCCTCGCGCCGGCCAACCGCCTCCTTTGCGCGCTCGCGCCGCGCGTACTTTTACTTTCGAGCTTAAATATTTAAATTTAAATTAACCTCATAATCTGTATAAGCCCGGCGGCGGGGTGCCGGGAGTGGCGGAACGAACGGGGCGCATTCTTCGACGCAGCGTCGATGATGGCAATAGCCGGGCGTCGCTCCGCCGGACGCGCGATAAAAAGGATTCGGGCGCGCTCCGACGCACATTAGAGGAGAAAAAGCGAACGGAGCCGCGTTTGGCTAATCGACCAGATCGACATGTAAGAGGGACGCGCGCCGCGCGGCACCCTCGTAACCCTTCTACTAATTTGCCGAACGCGAATCGATGGCATGCGAAGTTTTCGCGTGTTTTTCGTCCGCCCACCGCGCCGCCCCCGGCCGCCAACCCACCCCCTCGCCGACGGCCGGCATTGTTTATCTGGCATTGTCTCGGCGCGCGTTCATTATTTTATTGTTCGCCAAATATGAATGTTTCGCGTTTTAATTTGTCATCGCGTCCTGCGCCGCGCCGCAAAAGTGGAAAATCTCGCTCGGGGAAGTATAAAGATGACCGGAAATGCATAACTACTGTATTTACTTTTCCGGCGCCGCTCTCCGGAGGACCTTTCGTTCTTCCTTCGCGTTCGCCGCCCCATTCATTCTCGCCGCGCGCGCGTCCATTCTTTCACTTTTCATTTGTTTGCGGCGGGCGCGCACTTTTCACTCGGTCCGCGCCGATCCGCGCCGGAAGAATGGGCGCGAAGGCGGCGGCGACGGCGACGGCGGTCGGAGGGGCGAGTCGCTCAGTGGGGACCGGCCGGAAAAGTAAAATATTACCATATTAATTCTGGTTCTAACTAACACAATGCGCGACGTCGCGACGCTGAGGAGCCGCGCCGAAGAAGCGGGCGGCGTGCGGCGTGCGGCGGTTTCTCGCGGCGGCGCGCCTGATAGCGACGGATGAAAATCCGATGGGACAGGCATGAATTCCACTTAGGAACGAACGAACGAACGCGGACGCGCAAATAAATGAAAACGCGCGGCGGCGGCGGCAACAAATCGGGAAAATTTCAGTAAAATATTAACACGCCGAAAGGGCGCCGGATGTCGAGCACATCCGGCCAGGTCCGGACAGCAGCGGACGCAGCGCGAATACTTATTATAATTAGCGGCGTGTCGGATTGCCAATTAAATAATTGCTCACTCATGAAACGCATCCCCCGAAACGAGCGCGCGCAGCAGCAACGCACCAAAAAAAAGGGTCGCAATTAAGGCGCGCGCGGTTTATTGCCGCCGCCGCCGCCGCCGACGCGCGCCTCTCGTCGAAATATGTCGGAATGCGGATAATACATTAATACGAGGTATGTTAACAAGTGCGCGCCGCGCCTCCGGTTGCCGTCCTCGCGCGGCGGCAACTCGACGCTCGGCGGCGCGCTCGTCCCGAAACGGACGCCGCGCTCGCATCGTGCAACAATTCGGCGGGGCACGAGTGTCGTCGAGGCGCAACTGAGACGGGCCGCGCCCGGCTGCGAGCCACTCGACGCCGCCGCCGCCGCCGCCGGGAAGAAACGAGTGCAATAACAAGATTTTGATGAACCGCCCTCGCGACGTGCGCTCATTCGGCGCATATTGCGATTAGGCGCCGTTGCGTCGTCGACTTCTGTCCGTCCGAGCGGTTACGTCGATCAAATGCGACAACGACAACGACAAATCTAATAAGTCGGCGCGAACGAAGCGTCGCTTACCTGCAGCCTCGTTTGGTGGCGAAAGCTTAAGAATTTCATAATTCTCGTCATCGTACGCACATACCACGCACATCTATGTCAAATCCGTATTTACCAAATTCTTCTTGAAATCCATGTTCATGTAAATTATAATTTGAGGTAGCATTGTGCATTATCTATAGTATTTTCAGAAATAAGAATAACAACATTAAAAATAATAACATGTAAATTTAAACAAGAAGATAAATAAATTTTTTACTTTAACTAACTTTGCATCGGCATGCGATGAAACGTTCTCGGCGTCAGCATCGCCGGATCGCTGTTGGTTGCATACGACGCAGCGCCGTCTCGCGCTTTAAAACTGCAAGCCTTAATTATATCCGAAGAAATATGAGCACATGTAGGATGATTAATTACGCGATGCGCGGCGGCGTGCGCGTGGCTTATCTCCCTGCAGCGGCGCCGCGTTGCCCGAACGAAGGCGGCCCGCGAGAAGAATTATAAGTCGCCGTTTGTTGCGCGCGCGAGATTGAACCCGACGCGCATTCGCGTCGCCGTTGTCAAACGTCGCTGCCGCCGGCGAGGGGTGGCTTTTAATTGTGAAGAGCAATCGCTTTATTTATCGCGGCGCGTCGGAGATAATTATGCGCGAAAAGAGCGAGCGACGGCGCAAAAATGCGCGCGAAATGAAATTATCCCTTGTCGACACGCAATTGGGAACGTTTTCGGATGCGTTCGGGGCGAGGTGTTGTTTTTGTGTGTTTTTTTTTTCATTGTGATTTTTTGCCCGATTTTCGAACCCTTTCGATCGGCGGCGCCGCACTTCGCGTTGCGGCTGTGTCGCAATAAAATTTGCAGCGATGCGTTGTTTACTCCTGCTTAGCGTCGCGCTCCTCGGCGGGCGTCGCTGAGGGTGGAAAAATCGACGGAACGTCGTTAACGACTCCGCCGTCGCCGCCGCCGTCGCCGCGAACGGGCAAAGCGCAACCGGGCGCCGCCCAAGGACGCGTTCGCTTTTCGGTTAAAAGGTTTTTTAAGTATTTTAAGTATTCCGCCGCCCCGCAGCGCGAAATTAATATTATTAACCGATAAAACGTTTATTTTCTCGGCGGCGCAACCCTTTCGCGATGAGCGCGGCGCGGATATTGTCCGTTGGTCGAAAGAAGCCGAGGCGGCGGCGGCGGCGGCGGCGGCGAAGCGAAGCGTGTCGCCGCGCGCGGAAAAAGGGACGGACGAAGACGCCGAGACGCCGACGGTCGCGGCCCCGCGCGCGCCGAGAGTTTTGCGCCTCGGCGTAGAAAGTAATCGAATTTGGTGCGCCGCGTTATTGTCTTTGCTCGTTAAAGAAATAATTAGTGCCCGAAGGCTTTTTGCGCGCGCCGACTCCGGTATGACAATTTCGAAACGCGCCTGCGAAGAAAGCGCGGACCGCGCGCGCGCTACGCACGAAAACCGAGAGGGGCGGCGCGCGAAAATAAAAAGGACGAGTTAAAATTCTGAAGCGTCGTTATAAATTAAGACGGGCGCGACGCCGCTGCCGAAGCCGAGGCGGCGGCGGCGGCGGCGAGCGCGTGAAGAATGCGAAATCATTAATATTTTTAATGATAATCGTTCGTTCCGTTCGCCTCGCGCCGAGTCGTCGCCGGCAAATGAGAAATGAGAAACGACAGGGTCGTGCGCGAGGGAGCGCGTCGCGCGCGTTCGAATCTGGACGAAATTAAATTCGGCGCCGTGCGTGCACGCCGATCGTCGTGCGGCCGAGCCGCCGCCCGGCGGTCGCGCGAAGTTCCGTTTTTAATTACTCGCACGTTTCGCGCGCCGCCCGCCCCCGCCCGGACGGCGGCGGGGGCGTCGCTCGCTGTTCGCTCCTCGTCGTCTTTTTTCGTTTCTAATCCGCTCGTTTTATTTTTCTCCGTGTGTGCGCGCGCCTTTAAGTGACGGCAGGTCGTGGGAAAGGGAGTGAGGATGAGGATGAGCGCGCGGACGAGAGCGCGACGCCGCCCCTCAGGCATATGCAAAACAGTGGAACGTTTATACGGCTCCGGCTAATTTATGCGCCTCGCCGCGGTCGTCGTCTTACTTTCTTTTGCGCCGTTCGCGGCGACGTGCGGCGGCGGCGGCGGCGGCGGCGCGGGGGGCGGCGAGCGAGCGAGCGAAAAAAAAAAAAGAACGAGAGGAAAAAAACGTTAAGACTCGCCGGCGTGCTCGCAATACGCTCGCGCGTTCACGTCGTAAAAGCATCGCGGGCGCGCGCGCGGGATGAAAAACGAGAAAAACGTCAAAACTCGCCTCGGCGTGCCGGTAAACATAATAATGCGAGCTGGCGAGAAAAATCCACATGAGGGGTGTCTACTGATTCCTGAAAGGGCATGAACGCGTCCTTAGCGCGATTTTCGAATGTGACACAGATCGCGCTTTTTGCCGCTGGAGGGAGAATGGAGCGAAAGCGTTTCGAGTGAGTGCATGTTCGAGCGCGGAAAGTCAAAGGAACGTTTGCCGGATTTAGGGCTTCGGGATTCGTCTGGCTCCGCGCGAAAACTAGAAAAATTGAAAACGGAGATTCGTTTAATACTTTTTCTGCTTGTGCGTCTTTTTTCACTGCCAAGCAGCGCGTGAAATGGCACGTTTTTTTCTTCTTTCTCGCGTCTACATTTTGTTTTCACTGCGAGCAGTGCGTAAAACGTCACCATACGTCACCACCATTTTTTCGCTGAACCAACCTCCTTCGTGCGCTAATTTCGAATGACGAAATGAACATAAGGTCGTTTATGAAATTGCAGTCGTTGGTAATCATTGCTTCGAATTTGCAGCCCGCGCGCGTTTTTCGAGGAACGTCAGGGGCGCATGATCGACGTTCGTTTCAAGTTGCTAATTCTTGGCAGGATTACGCAGCCGGCGAATTTCCAATCGATGCGTGCGGCAATTTTCGGAGTAGAAAGGGGGACGAGGGAGCAAGGCCGCGCGGCGAGCGCGTGCGTCTAACAAGATTTTTTAATTAATGTCAGGCCGACCCCGGCGCGCCGGAGACATTAAAGATCGCGCCGGCATCGATGCGCGCACACACACACACACACAGCGCGCGCACGCACGCACCTCGCATGCAAAGCGGCGCGGCGGCGGCGACGGCGGCGAGCAAAAGCGTAAAAATCTATTGTTCCGTCGCGCTCCCACTCGCGGCGCGCCGTTCGTCCTGCGCGCTGCGCTTTCTTAATTTCTGCGCGCTCGCCGCCGCTAATTCTTTCCTTCTTCGGTTCCTGCGACGGCGCGCCTCGTCCTCGTCGGAGCGCGCGGGGTGCGGGGGCGCGCCGCGCGGCAGCTGCGAGCGTCTTCCGAAAAAACGAAAAGGGAAAAGGACGCGTTTAAAGCTCGCGGCGCGGCGTCCCGAAACGCGAACGAAACGAAGAAACGAACGACGCAAAAGAAGGGGGAGATTAATTAAAGAAAACGGGCGAGAGCACGCGAAAGCGCGCGGGCGCGACGGGGGCCGGCGGCGAGCGAGAGCGCGCGAGGCACGGCCGGAAGGGGAGGGTGACGGCGGCCGGGCGAGCGGGGGGCGGCGGCGACGGCGGCGGCGGCGGTAAGGAAAGGGGCGCGCGCGCGAAGGAGGCTGCGTTTTAAAGCGTTCGCCAGTCGAACGTGCACACATTGTCTCACACGCTCGCCATCCGTCTTCGTCCGCGCTCCTTGTCGCTCGCTATCGCGCGCGCGCACGCACGCGCCGCCGCCGCCGCCGCCACCGCGTTCGCCGCATTTCTTAATTTCGCATTTCGCCTCGTGTTTTCCTTAATTCTTTCGCCGCCCGCTCCCCGTCGGCGGCGGCGTCGCGTCGCGTCGCGCGAAGTCGCAACGCCGAAAGAAACAAAGAAAAGATGCGCGAGCGCGAGAAGGCGGCGGTATCGGCGGCGGCGCGGAGGTGGAAATCAAGACGTTGAAGACGCAGAAGGATTTATAACGTGCACGGCCCGAGAGCATCCATCGCACATCGCGGAGTCGCGTCCGCGACGTCGCGGCGGCGGCGCTCGCTCGCGTACAGAGAGAGAGAGAGAAAGAGCGCGGAGAGGAATGGGTAGAATTTATTTTTGATGTCTCTAGCGCGGCGGGTCTTCGCCGTGGCGAGTGTAACGCGTGTAGGAGAAGAAAATTTTAATTGTGTTTTAAGCTCTTTTCTTTTGCCGCTCCCTTTTCCACCGCGGCGGCGGCGGCGGCGGCGGAAAGATTTCTCATTACAGCGTTATGCATCGGGAGCGCCGAGATTGCCACGAGCGCCGCGATTCGACGGAAACCCTAAAAGCCAACGCAATCTTTCTTCGTCTTCATCTTCCATCCTGGGGAACGCGTTGTTGTGACGATGATACGTGATATTTCCGCAAATAATCAACGCTAAGTTTCGCGCACCTCGAACGAGCCGTCGTGCGCCGACGCCCTGCGCTCGCCTCGACTCGCGATGAACATTTATTTAATATCCGTTTGATAAATTATGATGTCTCTTCCGTGTGGGTAACACGTTCGCGCGCGCGCGCCGAACATGATTGCATAACAACGCTCGGCCGGGCGCGCGTTATTGCTCGTTACGAGCCGCGAACAATGCGCCGGCGCATTTTTCCTCCCCGAGCGCGCGCGCCCGTCGAAGTCGTTCGACCAAAACGTCCGCGCATACATTACGCTCGCCGGCGGCCGCGGCGACGCGACGCCCCGCGTCGGGCACGACCGATAATCGTATGTGGTAAGTACTTTTATTACGACGAACGCGCGCGGCAATGCATGGGCGGAGCGCGGACACCGCCGGAATCACTTCCACCGGCCGGCACCAGCATCGCGATGGATGAGTAATACGAGGATGTCGGAGAGTCGCGCGCGCGCGCGGTGGGCCGGCGGAACGTGCCCAGTTCGGCCGGCGGGCAGGCATATTCGCAACCAGCGCGCCCGGCGTATGGAAAATCGAACACACGCTCTCGGTCGCGTCGTTGCGCGCGCAAATGTTAATCCAGGGACGGCGCGCCTGCCCGCGCTCACTTTTACGCGCGCGGAAATAATGCGAATTGCGAAAGAATTAAAAGGGCTCGCTCGTCGAGCGTGGCACGATGTGCTTGGATGCGCGCCCAACGCGCGCCCGTGCCCAAGACGCTGCACGTAATTACATAACACATACATTACACGAAACAAAACGACGGCGCCGACAACGCGCCGCGAACAATGAGCACATATTGAATTGTGCCGCATTTGCATGGGGCCCGCGTTCGTTCCGATCGCGTCGCGCCGATGATAATTTTGACCTTTGCGCCGCGACGCCGGACGGCCCGACGCCGCCGACGTGGGGGGATAATTAATATCGAGCGGATCATCTGCCTACCGGAATGCGGAACGCCGCGCGATCGACGAGGCGACGTAGGTGGATCGCAGATAGAGTTGAACGGTTCTCGACACGCGTGGACTGGCAACGCATTAAATGCCGGTTGCCGGTCGCCGGAGCGTCCTCTCTCTCTCTCTCTGCCGCGTTTCGTTCGCGGCATAATTCGCGCATAATGCGGCTTCGTTGCCTGCCACGCGATGCATGCGCGCGGATTTGTGACATGACTTTATCGCCCGATGCGTATTTCACGCCGCCACGTTCGGCACAATGCGCGCGTTGCCGCCTTCCGTCGGCGCCGCTTTCCGGAGCGGCGGCGGGATTCGCGCGCGGATGGAAGAATCCACACGACGAAATGCGCGCGCCACTATGAGCGATCGCAAATTAAGCAGCGAGGACGACGTCGCGAATGAGTGGAATGAGAGGGAATGGCTTGAATTGCACATGGGTGCTCAGGCTCGGGTTTACCTCCAACTTTCCAATACTGCAACGCATTGTTTGTCGTCTCTGGGACGACACCGGAAATGATGGGTTTACCTTCAAGGTTATGATACTATGGATTTGCTCAACACGGCGAATGTCAAACATCAGTCCACAACGTATTTTAAATGGCACCAAATATAATTTTAGCTGTGTATACTTGCCCGCCATAGGAATTATAAAAATTGCTCATGTTATACCTTATGGACCAAATCGTGGTTGGAACGAACCGCGGTTAACTTTGCAGAGGCACATAAGTTGCTAAACGTGCTGGAGCACCACCGCAGTTATGAATTTTTCGGTGGTGCCGCGAGTGGTTTTTATCTCGGATTTGATGACGGTCGCCAGGACGACACCAGGAACAATGGAAATGAGCAAATGGCATAACTTACCGTCCAGGTGGTAACGCGTCGGCTTGAATAATATCGACATTCGTCCGGAAATTGCAAACGCAAACGACTAAACGGTCGCCGGTGCATCGGACATCGGATTTTATCGGCGCAAATCACGAGCAATTTGCACAATTTCGCAGCGCATTGTTTGTCGTCGATCGATCGACGTTGGTCAATCGCTCGGGCCGCGAGCGGCGGCCGATCGGCGATAAATACTCGGCGATAATTACGAAGACGCGCCGCCGCGCCGGCCATAAACTAATAGAGCGGCGCGGCGCGCGCGCAATTTGTTGCCGGTCGCGGGACGGAAAAGTGCGCGCGGACTAGTTTGCGCCACCGCAACGACGCGATGACTGATGGAGCGAGAGAGGCGGCGAGAGGGAGCGAGCGAGCGCGCGCGCGAGAGACGCACGGCGCGCACGAAGCCACGACCGGAACCCACCCACATCGACAATCGGCGATCGCGATCGACGAACGCAACAGATACCTTTGAACTACACGTTTTCGACTCCGAAACCGCGCTGAAATCCGGCGAAAATCGCGCCGACGCGCCCGTCGAACGCGATCGCCGTTTTGCGTCTCGTCGCGCGTCGGCCGCGCTAATCAAATTAGCGGCGCGATAACGTCGCGGCGATGACGCCCGGCGACCGGTTCTTATTAGCCGGCTTCGATCGACCGACGTGCGTGTGGCGGCGTTAATTAAGTCGGGTCGTAATGCGATTGCGCGGCTGGTAATTGCGCTCGCGTCGGACGCGCCCGCAACGCAGATGATAATTAATTAAATGATACGTTTAGACGCGCGCGCACGTTAATCCGTCCGCGAGCGCGGTGTTCACGGTTATTACGTCGCGCGTAAGTCGAGGCGACGGCGCGAAAATGTGCACATGTCTAAACGACATAATAGCCACTTAGCAGTTAATGAACGACCGCCGGAATGCCTCCAACAGGTCGTCCGGCGCAGCGTCCGGCGCCGGGGGCGGCTCGCGATGGTTTTTATTAATTCGTTTGTTTGTTTGTTTTTTTTATTTCTTCGCTCTCTTCTTTATTCGACCTCGCGCCACTTCTCGGAGAGCGACGCTCGTTCGGCCTTTCCGCCTCCTGCGCCTCCGCCCGGAACGGCATTAGCGTCATTCCGGACGGACGAGCGCGGCGTCGCGATCGGGTGGAAACGAAACACGGAACCGAACGCACGTAATTTATTGCACGCGTGCAGGTGCGAGCGTGGTCGTGCGCGAATAATCGAATTCCGCGCCGCCGCCGCCGCCGCCGCGTGCATCCTGACGTGCGTGCGCGTACCGTGCGTGAAGTGAAACGCGCGACGCGGACGCCCGTTTTCTAATTCGGGGCGGCGTCGGCCCGCAGAGGAGCAAGTCATTTGCGGCTAATTAAATTTATGGCCGATCGGCCCCGTCGGACGCCGATTGATCGGCCGGCGTTTCGCGCGAGCAAAAACGCCACGACTTCCTCGCGCCTTCCAGAGGCGAATCGGCCGATCATCGACGTTTGGACCGTTTCGGCGTTATCGAACGAACGTTAATCCGCGCGGATGATCCGGCGCGCACGTCAGTCGGCATGCGAATCAAGACAAATTCGAAATATTAATTAAAACCCCCCGCCCGTTGCGGAGGCGGCGCGACGTTGCGAGACGTTGCGTAATCCATCGCCGAACGCTCGGAACCGAACGCCGACGAAGGTTTTCAAGATTGAGGCCCGCATCTATTGTTATTTATTCGCCAGTTTTTCGCCCCTCGCACTCGTGAAAACCCTTCTGCAGCGTCGTCGTCGCGCGCCCGGTCGGCGCCCCCGGAGCGAGGCGGCGGATGTGCGCAATTAGGTCGCGCTTCCGGCGCGACAACGTGGAAATCTCCACGAAACAACGATTGGAAATCGCGCGCGCCGCGCAATCCGCGCAGACTGTTAAGAAATCCGCGAGTTTTTCCGCGTTTCGCCACACGCGCGTAGCAGCCGACTCGATTGTGTCCGCGGAGATGTCGGTGCCGGTGCGTTACGTTCGAACGATTCATATTAAATTGCATGCATCAATGGACCACATCCATATAGTTTCTTGTTTCTTCGGTGCGCGCGGCGGTGCAGCCTCTCTTGGTGTTGTTGTTGTTTTTTTGTTTTGGTCGGTCGTTGTTGTTTTTCTTCTCCTTCGCCTTCTCTGCTCGCCGCGCTCGCCGTCCGACGCTCATTTCACACTTCACACCGCCGCACACACACACACACACCCACACGCGCGCACTCGGGCGCGTTTGTTTTTTTTCCGCGGCGTCGTGTTCGGCGGTTTTTCGTGCCGACGACGCCGCGTACGACTTCGCATGATCGATGCGGCTCTCGCGCACGAATGTGCAAATGCAAAGGAAACGCGCCGCGGCCCGACGGCCACCACCGGGCAATGAGCGCATGCACGACCTATAAAGTCACCGCGTTTCCGCTCGAGTGCGTCTTTTCTTCGGACGATCGCGGCGTTTTTGCCGCCGCTCGCCTTGCGCTCCTTCGAAAATGGACGCGGACTAATCGAACCGATCGGCGAGAAAACACGAGTTTTTTTTTTTCGTTCGTTGTTGTTGTTGTTTCGTTTTGTTGCGTTTTGGTTGTGTTTTTTTTTTCGTCGTTGCTCTCTCGATCTCAACGACGTGTGCAGCGCCCCCGAAGTTTATTCGCGATCATAATTTCGCGTCCGCGAAGAAGGAGCGAATCTATCACGATTCCCATTCCGCGCGCGCCGTGCCATTCTTTCGGTTTTATCAGCCTCCGGTGCCGCCGCCGCCGCCGCCAACTCTTGCCGAGATGGCCGCGCGCGATTCGCCGTGAGCGCGACCGGAACGAATGGCTCCCTCGACGATTAAAAGTCGTCCGCTTCTTCCGTCGCCGTCGTTTTTCCCGCTTCGTCGCGAGGGCGGCGCGGAGCGGCGCGAATTGGCGCAATTGCGATGTGAGGGGGACGAATTCACTCGATAAGGCGGCACGCAGCGCGCGCCCCCGGCCGAAACGAGTGCCGAAATTGGGACGCGCGCGTTCGCGACGCGGCGCATATCGAAAAATTAATTAACGACCGGCGAAGTGTTGAGGAAACACTCGCGCCGTAGCTGCCGCGCGCAGGAGGCGGCGAGCGCGCTGAAGAGGCGCCGCCGTCGCCGTCGTCGTCTCGATCGCGGACTCCGTCGCGTAACGCGACACAATTTCCGAACGCGCCTCATTCTTTCGGAGACAATGCGAAGTGGCGCGGCGGCGTCGAGCGAGCGCGAAAAAACAAAAACGACAACAAACACGCGGATGCGATAAGCGCGCCGCATTAGTTATTATTTATTGAGTTATTGAGGCATGAATCGTTGTTATCGCGTCGTTTAGGCGAAGCCGGCGCGAGCGAATGACGACCGTAAATCGCGTGTAGATTCGTAGATGCGACGGCGGCGCGCGGCGCGGCGGATGCCTCGGATGCCGAAAGTTCGGCCCGCCGCTCGCGCAGATCGAAATCGAACTATATTAATGAGTAATGATGCACGACGGGCGATACATGCAATAATCATTAGTCGCCGCGGCGTAGGCAAACGCAACGACGCGGCAGACACGGCGGCGGCCGCGGACGGGCCGGCGGAGACGCGCAATAATAATAATGGGCAATGATATATGTCGGTGCGATTGTAATCGTATCATTCGTACCGGTGCCGTACCGGAGTCGGGCGCGCGCGTCGTGCACGACGCCGCCGTTTCACATGGCGAGAGCGCGCCGCGGATCATGCGAAGAGCTTCATGCGACTAATGTCCGAGTCATGTTCATGTTCATATTCCGTCGTCTTATCTAATTATCGGACGGCGCTCGGCGGCGCGGAGCGAGCGCGCAGCTCGGAATTAATAAATGTTCAGCTCGATTTCGTTCCTCCAGCCAGCCAGCGTCGTGATCGTCGTTTTCGTTGGCGTTCGTTCGCGCGTTCGGCGGGATCGAACGAAATTGGAGTCGGAAGCGCGCCCGGCCGCGATGCGTCGCGTTCGCACATCCGCCGGCGCCGAAAGCGCGACGCGCGTGGGAATTCGCCTTGTTCGTGCGCAACTGGATCATGCGCATGCGCGAACGCCTTTGCGAGACGGCCGCGCGCGCGCGCACGTCCTCGTTTTCATTACGGCGTTCGGACGCACGTACGCGTGCCGAGCCATGTGTAATTGCGCGCAATCGCGGCCCACAACGTGCGGAAATTAAAAAGCGCCGGCGAAAAGGCGGACGCGGACGCGCGCGCATTGTCTCGCCGTGATTGCATCGCCGTTTTCGCGTACGTGATTCGCCGGACTTTTAGTTATTGCCGTTTGATAATCACAAGGCGGCCGCCGCGCCGCACGTATGCATTCCGATCCGACGACAGGCGCGCGCGTCTCAGCGCAGATTCCCGCGCGCTCGCCGACGACGGACGCGAGCGGGCGCATGTGACGAGATTGCGCCCCTTCGGCGCGCGCGCTTAATTACGAACGCGCGCCGAACGCCGGACACCTTCGAACGTGTTTATTTAGTTAAATTTATCGCCGTCGCCCGGACCGGCGAGCGAGCGCGCGCCGGTTATAAATATTATAATTCGACGCTCTGGGGCAGATTTCGGCAAGCGGCGGACGCGCGAGACACGCGAGAAAATTGCTATTATGTGTAACAAATAACCGCGCGCGCGCTAACATACTAACGTCCCTTGACGATCGCGCGGCGCGCGAATAGCAGTCCGTTTGAGACGCATTAATAACGGCGGTCGCGGCCGAAAAGCGCGCGCAAATATAATAAATCTCGCCGCGCGAGGAAAAAGGTGTCGGCATAAATTAACTCACAACAAACAACGGCGTTAACGAATAAATTTCACGCCGCGCGAGGTAATTGGTCGCGGGCGCGATCTCGGCCGCCGATGCTTCCGTTGAAGTCTCCGAGCGCGGGCGGCGCGACATGTGAGCATCGCGTGTGGGCGGCGGACGTGTGGCGGCGGCGCGCATGTTTTCGCGCCGCGCCGGCAAAACTGCGCCGCCTGCCGCCGCCTGCCGCCGCCGCCGCCGCCAGTGCCGTCCCGTCGCGGCGCTCATGTGTGCGCCGCGCGAGTGGGTGGACCCGCACGTGTGTGCGCCGCACGCGCCGCCTACTCGCCAGCGCGCGCCGCCGAAAGAGCGCGCGCGAAAGAAGCGCGCCGCCGCCGTGAGCCGCCGCGAGCCGCCGTCGGGAGGCGCGTCGGAATGCGCCGAGCGCGCCCGCTCCGACGAGATCGCTTCATTGGTGGTTACATCAATCAAGATTATCGCCGGCCGGCGACGCCGTCCGCGGCGCGTGTGTAATTATCGTTTTATCGCCGGCCCGCCTCCTTTCATAATCTGCCACTTGGACGGTGACGGCGCGACGCGCGTTGCCATAATGTCTAATTAACTTTTGATTGTGTTTATCTTGTTGCGTCGGGCGGCCGCGCGTCGTGCGCTCGTCCGCCGCCGCCTCCTCGCCGCAAATGAGTCGGAAAAAGGCGCGTCCGCCAACTGTAACAATTAGAGCGCGCGAGACGCGGCCGCAATGGTCATCGGCGATTGTTCGTCGCATCGACCGCAATCGCCGCGCGATCAGCATCAGCCGCTGCCGGTGCGACGTCAATAACCGTCACAATAGCGCCATAACTATCGAAATAATTGTCGCACCGCGTCGCTTTGCCGACCGCCGCCGCCGCGCGCAGGTCTGCGGCGGCGTCCGCTTGGCCGCAGCGTCACTTCCGGACGGCGACGTTTCCCACCGCGCGCGCGCCAAACTCGATTAACGAATTTAAAACGCGCGCCGTTCCGCCCGTCGCGTCGCCCGTCGCCGCTTATCCGATAGCTGTTATCATGCCTCGCTTTAATTGCGCGCGCGAGTGTTGCGCGCGTCGAGCTATTGACACTATCGGACGGCCGACGTCCGATGCGATCGCCGCATCGCATTGTCCATTCTGTTTGCATGATCGTACGATTTCGTCGGACGGCTCTGCGACCGCGCCGCGATTCCTATCTCTTCGCTCAGCGCGTCGGCCGAGCGAATTTCGACGCCGAGCGCGAGGCCCGAAACGCGCCGCGCGCCAAACGGTGTGTAATACGTTAATAACCGGCTTCGCGCCGTAATGACGTACAAGTAATGAGCGTTGCGGCCGCTAAGTGATATGTAATTATGCGCCGCGAGTGATTTACACGCGCGCATTGTGTTCCAACGACAGCACAATGGATTGGCGCACGCACAATCGCCGTCGATAATTAATCCGTCATGCGATGCGTTCGACGTCGCGATTTGAGGTCGGCGATCGCAGGCGCGAACGAAATAGTGACGGCAATGAAAAGTGCGATCGGAAACGAATCGACGATAGAGAGCGGCGGCGCGGCGCAAAAAACTCAACGTTTAATCGGAACGCACACGAGTGCGATGTGCCCGACGGCCGGCGAACGATTACGGCGAGTATTTAGCATTGTTGCATGCTAATTTCTGTTCAATTGATTTTCGTTTTCGATGCGCCGCCGGCGCTTCTAAGACACAATGTAAATAAATGTACGTATCTAAATAAACACAATAAATAATCGATGGCGATTAATAACGCCCGGACGTGAGATTTTTTCGACCTTTCGGCGTTTACGCCGCAGTCTATTGACCTTTCTACATTCTGACGATTCTCCGACTTCCTCCGGCTTGCGAGTCATATCGAAGTCAGGCGCGCGAATTGACGCTTCGCGGTTGATGCTTCGCAAAATTTGCGCTGCGCTGCCGCACAGCCGGACCTCCCGAAGATGTTGCTTTTCTGATTTTTGCGCTATCTCGGTAGTCCACACACGGCGTCATCACCATGATAAACCGTATCCTATCAATTTCCTTCCGGCGATGCATTGGAAAAACCAGCTGCAACTAAACAGACAGTTTACCAGGAACCATTCAATCTGGAGCTTCACATGTAGAGGGCAATGAGACCTCGAAAAGAACCCCAGGCGGGTTCCGGTCTCGTGTGAAAACAACGAAGCTAATTATTGGACGATAATTGTACGCTTTCCAACTGAGCACTCGATTCGAACATACGAACATGTCCGTTTGCTCCGCGAAGGTAACCGATAATCTAGGCGTAGCGCACTTTCAGGTTCTCAACAATGACAAAATGTTGATCACGTTTAGCGCACTAATTGACGCGTGTGGCAAGCGCGACTGTTCGAACGGAGTGGTTGAAACAATGATGCCTGGACTGAATTTGGCGAAACACGCGTTCGCTTCGTCCACGTCTTCGAAACAAAATTATACATGGCAGCAAGAAAGTATTTAATTACGTCGAATTGTTTCGTCGCGACTTCGACCGAAATGGGGTTATTAGCGTGCACACGAATATGCGGCGGCGGCGGCGGCGGCGGCGACGTACGACACGCACGTGAATATCGGGCGCGTATCGGCGGCGAAAGGCACCGCACGTTGTCATTAGCCCGCCGGGCGCATCGTGCTGTTAGCTATCAGTGGCGTTTGTTTAGGTAAGTACAAATTACGGCGGGCGGCTCGCTTTTTTTTTAATTGCGGCGGCAATCGTCAGCGCGGCGTTTAGCGTGCGCGGTCGAACGGTGACGGCGCGACGCGCGCGCGTAGACAAAGCGAGCGCCCGCCTCCGCCGCCGCCGCCGCCGCCACCGCCGCCCACCGTCCGTCCGACGATATCGACGTGTGTCATTTGCGGCGGCGTATCGCTTCATTAGGATGAGCTCGCGGCGAACTCGCGTTACCGATTCGAATTGATGTTAATGGACATGTGTTCGACTGCTATTAACGCACGTCGGCCGCACGGCATTTCGAAGTAATTGCGGCGTGTTTGATTACACCGTACTCTTAGTAATAATTAATTTCTTCGTTTGCGCTGTGCGCCGTTACCGTCATCGCGACGTGTCCCACGTTCGAAGGCGTCCATTCAATGTGGTAGCACGAAACTGGTGCGCGACGAATTCGTTCTAACTTGAATTCACTCGCCACTAGATAGACACGTGCCACCACACCCTTGGGCATGCCCGGTGGCGTTTTGCTGATAAGAGAACCCATACGAGAAAATCTGTGGTACCGCCGGCCATTGGCGCTGTTCACTTGATAAACAAATTCGAGTGCAGCAGCCGTCCCGAGTTCGAGAACGATCTGATCAGATTGCAGATTCAAACAAAAAAAAATGATAAAAATCGGATGATTACTAACAAAGTTACAGAATGTTAATTTTGACCGATTTGAAACAATGTTGAGACAATGTTTAACACCATTGGAAAGGTAATGAAACGCAGATTCTAAATCTGTTTTTAAGGCGGCGACGAATTACTTGCATAAAAAGTGATTACCGATTTTTTAGGTCCAAAACAGGCTTACGTGTATTTTAAATGGGCACGTAGTCGATCATTTAATGTCATTTTTGACTAACACGCCCAAAAAATATCAAATCAAGCTTGTAAACCCAATAAAATGTAG
>JAODGE020006883.1:0-68100 GCA_027574965.2 Ecitophya simulans
AATTCAGTCGCAGTTTGGAACTGCTACGCGTACGCCGACAGAAGAAATACAACGCTCCGCGTAGCGTTACGATTCCTTTGTCGGCATACGCGTTGCAGCGACTGAATTTTAATTAGGTATAAACAAATTTTGATTTTTGCTTATAACTCGGCCAATAATTGATCGATCGGAATGAAACAAACACGGAAAAAACAAGCAAAAAATTAGCTTTATTGGCACATTTTAAACAGTTGGGGGGTGTACCAAGTCGGCACCGAGCAGCTGTCGCCCCTCGTCAGATATTTTGAAGTTCGCCAGAAATATTCAAGTTCCCCACTGGTAGGCAACCACCGAGCGAATATTGCGGCGCATTCGTATTTTTGACTTTTCGCAAACCGTTGTGTCCGCGTCGCCGTTTAATTTGCCACCAGTGCCTGAATTTTATCTTCATGTCGAACTATAGAACAAATGAAACGTATCGAAGCATTTACTGCTTTCATTTCGTAGACAATAGGAACAATGGCGTGGACCCGGAAAGGGTAAAACGCTGCGGACCGTAAAACCAGTTCACTTGAAAACGCCAAACCTTGAAAAAAGAAAAAAAATGCGAAATCGCAAAATCACCAGCGACGACGGTCCGAAAAAACGAGGTCACCCACTGCCACTATTAGACAAGGGACGAAAACGAAATCTCCTGCCTGAGATGGCCAAAGAGGTAATATCGCAGGAACGTCGCGCACGTCGCATTGTCCGCCGCGGCTTTGTCTCGCCAGCGGCGAGGCGGATAGTTTGCGCGCGACACATGGAGATTAGCAGCGCGGAGGTGCGGGAGCGGCGACGGCTGCCGGGGGCCGAAGAGGGTCGTCGCGGTGGCGGCGCGCCGTTTGTCAACCGAGGAACGGCGGCGACGCGCGCGCACACAGCACGTTAACGTCGTTACTTTGTGCGGAGACATGCGCTGTTTGCGCGATTTTTGATTTACCTCTCGGCGCCGGCGCAGATTCGAATCGCCTTGTGGAAGGTTCGGTTGGTTTCGAGGCGATTCGAGACGTTTTTTCCACGCTCCTCCTCTCGCAAAACTTCCCATCGATGGTCATTAAGCACTTATCGAATCTCGCTAGTTGCCGGCGCGTTTTTGCATGCTGAAAGTTTCGCCGCCGCCCCGCCCTCAGAACCCGCGAGGCGCAACGAACGCACAATACTTCATTTTCGGCGGCGCTCGCTCGCATTGTTTGCGCGCTTAAATGACGATCGCCCGCCCATCGCGAGGGTCAACGCGGCGCCGCCCGGCGAGAACTGCCGGCCGGATCCTTTTATCGTTCTTTAACGAGCGTAAAAAGCCGCCGACTGATTTAAATTGCTTCCAACGCACTCGGGCGTCCGCCTAATGCGCCTTCCCGGCGGCGTCGTGATTAACTCGCGATCGCCGGTTCCGTTGGCCGCGCGGACGTCGCGACGAACGCGAAACGTTCGATTCGGGCCGCCCGCCTGCGTCGCGACGCGTCGCAGATCGAATTCGGCGAAACCGACGAACGTGACGTGCGCTGATCGACGCGGTGGCGACACGGGAGCGGAATCCAATCAGCACGCGTGCAAGTTGTCGGCGCGCGCGTAAAACGTGCGGAAAACTGTCGCGGGCGCGCGTTGTTTGCGGTTAATTATACACGTTCCGCCATTGTTAACGTCGTTAATGATCACCGCGCCGGATAACTCGACAACGGAGAAAGCCGCGCGACCGCCCGACATCGTTTATAACCACCTCCCAATTAGTAGTTATTATCCACGCAGTTCTAATTAACGCGTCGTCGTTCTGTTTTGTTCTTTTTTTGCAGGCGAGTTGTCGACTAACCCGGCGATGCGTCCGGCGCGCGGAGTGGTTTCGTCTCTTACGCGAAGCGCGACAGAGAGTCGATCGTAGATTATGTTACTGATATGAATTCGGTGCGTGCGGAACGGTTGGTCGGTGGGTCGGTCGGATTGTTTTTCGTACGCAAACTGCATGCTGGAACGAGGCGAATTGGTGTGCAAAGGAGTGCGCAGTGGTGTTCAGCCGGCCGCCGTTTCTTCTTCTTGCTCGTTCGCGCCGACTTTATCAAACCTCCCATATTCCCGCTCTATGGATCTCGATCTGAATCAGTTCAATGTAGCGCTCACCAATGGTGCGGGACGAAGACGGTGTAGCAAGAAGCGAGAAGAGCGAAGACCTTAAACCAGCGCGTTAAAGACCAGTCATGCATGCGAATCTGATGTACGCGACCTAGCGCGTGAAATGTTGGCGAACGGCGCGCAATCCCTTTTCCAATCTCGACGAACCACCTATCGTTTTGGGTGAGTAACCAACTTGGCATTATAAGTTTGTGTAAAAATTTCGAGCCGGACGAACGGCGCATGTCGCGAATTTCGATTATTGGTTTGGCGCTTTTATAAAGGCGCAGGCGCGGAACGTGCTGATTGCCTTCGCTTCTCCGCGCCTCCTTTCCCCCCCAGTCGCCCGCCCGCAAGGAAGCTCCGAAAGTAATATTGTCAACCGGTATCTGGATATATTAACAATGAGACGTCTCCGAAGTCGATTCGATTGAGTTCGCGGACAAAGCCGGTGTCACCGATTCCATTCGAACGGGCGCCTCACATTTGTGCGTGGGGGAAAATTAAGACGGAAAAATTCTATTCAGATCAGATTTGGAACATTTCAAAGACATATTATCACCGAAACGCTCCGACGGCTCTTATTTTGGGGCTAGATGACGAGTCGGTTGCGAGAAGCGTTAAATAATAGAGCAGAAACAAAAGGCCGGCAAAAAATGCTGCCCGCGTGGGTGCGGAAACGGAACTAAATGATTTATTGCGCCATAAATGAAATATGTACATCGCGGCATTTTTCGCTCTTTCGGATTCCGCGCACACGGCCGTCATATTTCTCTCCTTCGCCAATTATTGGACGAGCAGTGGCAGACGCCACTAATGTCGTTGCATCAGATTGATGGCGCATCGCGTTATAAACAGTCTCGTCCCGATTTGCCGCCGCGCTTCTTTCGTCTTCGTCATCCTGGAAATCCATCTCTGCGACGCTGAAATTGCGCGCGCATTTCCCGCTTGGCATTCCGGCCAAATTTTCATATAAATTTCTCAATACTCACAACTGCTTCATATGCTCATTGGGCAACGGGGCGGCTCGCCAGCGTGCGCGGCGCCGTCGAGCAATCATTTCCGATGATTATCATAAGTCGAGGCAATTTGCCGGCTGGAATTTTCTATCCTCGCGGAAGTAGGGCGTCGCGCAGCGCTGGTACGTTTCCTAATCGTCCTGGTTAGCGTGCCGTTTTCTTCGAGTTGGCAGCACCTAAGGACGTTTCGTCGTGCCTCGGTTAAATCGACCTGCGAATGCGTTCTCGTCGTGGCTGTCATCATCGCGTTAATAAAAATGCATACGCGCCTTGCGCGTCTTTTGTTTTGCACACTTTTTGCACACTTGTTTTGTACACTTTTTCGGGGCCGTCCGCGCCATCGCAACTAGTTTTGTCTTTGAGTGCAAATCTAGAACAATTAAATTTGCTAACTACATTGTCCGAAGACGGCGGTGAAAAAGGTGCTGTTTTACACACTGTTTGTTCTTTTGGTGCACAGGCAGAAAAATATGTCTTGACCGTCGACGTTTCCAATGTTGTACGTTCGCAAATCGGGCGCTCACCAGTTGCGGACACTCAAACGTTTTATTGCGCAATTCCATGTCGAAAAGCAATGCGCCACGAAATCGGAACGCTGAACGAACTTGAAAATTTCTCGTCCCACGTCGTCAGCGCGTGCTCGACATGCGGCACGCGAACGTAACGGCGCTAATAAGTGATTTACATGTGAAACGACGAAAGATATCCACCGCGCGCGAAAGTCGGAGAAAAACAAAAGCTAATTGCGCGATCGCGTGCCGCCCGCCCCCGGCCGATATTTGTTTTGGCCGACGTCGGCGGGCGGGTTCGGCACGTCCGCCAGATTAGATACTTGTTGCTATCATTATTACGTCGCCGCAACGCGCCCCCAACTGTTAGACGCACGTCCGAGACGCGCCTCGGCTTACGGCCTAATAAATCCTGCCGAACGATGGCGGGGCCGACGAATATCGACTTAGATCGAGCGGATGACGCACGCAAAAAAACCACGGCGGCACCCGCGTCCAATTTATTTCACGTGACGTGGGCGGGCAGGTGCGGCGCGCCTAATGGAAACGTGTCGCGAAAGTTGATTATGTACGTTTTCTGTTGTTGTTGGTTTTTATTTTTGTTGTTTTTCGCGCACCGTGCGCGCCCCGCGCCGCTTGTCGCCGGCGTAATTTACTAGCGGCGATAATGAGCGTTAAAATGTTGCGCGCGCGCGGGCGTCTTTTACGGCCGAACGTAAACTCGCGCACGTAACGACGCCAATCGCGCCCCCTCGACTGTTATTTTTATTATATTTCGGGGCCGCGGCGCAGTAACGCGTGCCACTTGAGCAGTCGCCGTCGCCGTCGCTTGGAGGAATGGCGCCTCGACACGAAGAACCGGTTAATAGCGTTCGCACTCTGTCGTTCCGGGCGCCCGAATTTGCGCGAGCCGCGTTAAGTTGCAGCTCTCTCGCGGTCCGTCGCGAAATGGTTCGGCGTTAAGCCCCGGCGTTATTAATGGCGGCCAGGCCCCGAGGTCGTTATTAAATATTGGCGTTAAGCCGCGAACACTTAAGTAACACTCGACCGCGCGGCGGTCGCGACTTCGATCGACCTAACAAGTCAGAATTAGATCTTCGCGTAATGCCTACGTCGGGGCTCGCCTTAATGCTTGTTAGTCGCGAGTCGAAATGTTCTAATAACCATAAATTCGCGCCGAATAATCCAGCGCGTTGCCCAACTACTAATTCCACCGCCAACTAATTATAATTGCGCGCGCGTCGCGGTGATGTCCGGTGCTAATGTCTCTATGAAATTTTCACTGATAACACTGGCGAAATTTCGGTCGTTTTTGACATCGCTCTTCCGTCGGACGAAATTGTATTTCGGTGGTGAGAATGTCGTAAGGAACGTAAGCAGTTGCGATTTCTAGAGCGCTTTTAGCAAATTGTTGCGCGAGTTCTGAAAGTGGCGCAAATTTTTTGAGGTCTGTCGCCGGTTCTGCCTGAGCACCGAGCGCATGCGCATGAACACTTCAGAGTTGGAGCGAGTAATAAAAACCTGCTAGTACCCAACTTGCCTCTCTCATTAATTGCGCGTAGTTTTCTCTGCGAATATTATTATTCTCTTTTTTTGTTTGTTTAACGCCTTCGTCGCGGAATTCTCTGTTTTGTCTCTGAAACACTTTAAGCGGAAATGGCCAAAAATTGAATTTTGACCTCGAGCGGACAATATTGGTTGGCGCACCGAAACACACAAGAATCGGTTGCAATTGTGGCAGCAAATGTTTCATGTCGGACAGTGCACTGGATACTTATTTGCGTTCGGCGTGAAAAACGGGCGAATTATTATTTAATTGAAATGAATGCGCGCGCCGCGTGCGCAAATTGCAAAAATGATTAAAAGTCGCCGCGGAATATCGACGGCATTCCGACGACACGTCACGTTCCGAACAACATCATCGCGACGAACTAATCGCGTGCGTGCGCCAAGCAAGACGGCACGGCAATCGGAGGGTGGGCGAATGTGGTAATTACGAAATCAATTTGATCGGGCGCGCGGCTGAAACGTCGACGTAATCAATTACGCACGTCAAGCGCGACGCGCGCACGAAAAGTCGTCGAAATCTATCGGGCGCGCGGCAAAGTTTTAATAAGTCCTCGCAGCGCTGCGTACGGTTTCTCGCTGCTTGACGAGTCCGCCGGATGAATCGGAATACGACCGTTGCCGCATTTTCCTTCTCGACGTCGGCGGGGCTTCCGACACTTACGAAACGTCGTCGGCGTGGCGCGCGTCCCGTCGCGGAAGCGCGCAAACACGACGCGACGACAACGAACAACGCGACGCTTTATTATCGGCACCGAGCGCTAGCGCGCCCTAATATTTCAATTATGTTGGCGGAGACGCGCACGTTTCGTCGATTCTAAATCGCGCGGCGCGAATCGCGGCGAACGCGCGTGCGGGACGTCCAATTAACTAATGCACCATTTTCGTGGTCGCTTGTGAACATTGCGTCGCGCGCGCGCTTTTTTTTTATTGTTTGCGCCTAGGGAACAATTTTTTTCGTCAGCGCGCCTCGTAACTTTTGAATACAATCGGTTGAACAAACAGCAGAAGGAGTTAGGGATGTGGAAAATATATCGATATATCGATATTTTATTATTATGATACTATTTTTGGGCGATACTTTATTTTCGTTTGATATACCGATATATCGACATAACGATATTAAATTTATTAATATCGAAACGGCATAATATATATAGAACCGAGTTCTAATTATCATAAATTCGAATATATATCGAAAATGATATTTCCAAAATATATCGATACGTTTGTAAATTTTTGACATCCCTGGAAGGAGTCGCTTTTTACGGGGCCTTCGGACGGGAGTTTCGGGGCGAGCTATTCGCGCGGAATAACCGGGTCCACAAAGGAAATTAAAAACATGGCCAAACGGTCGACGATCGACGCACCGAAAACGGGCGACGTCCCAATTATATCAGCTTTTAATTTTGCGCATGGATAAGTCTAATCAAAATCATTTCGGACGCGAGCAATTCGATTCGATGCGGCTATCTTGCCGAGGCGAGTCGCGCGCCGCCCGGAAATTTACAATTTCATCCGGCTAATAAACGGCCATTCTTATGCGCGACAATATTGCGCTCCAGGGAGTGCCGACTGAAACTCGATTAAACTGCACGGCGGCGGCGCGCGCCGACCTTAGCAAGTGGACGCGTTAAATGCGCGCGGTCGAAACATATTTCACTTATGCTAGATTTCGTTTTCGTTCACGCTGGTCGCACGAGTCGGCTCGTTCCTCTCCGTAACGCACTGCACGTTTGGTTTCAATTTTCGATGTGCGGACGCTCGCTCGCTCCCCGTTCGCGCCAGTCGGTAACGCGCGTCGTGCAATGATCGCGGAATTTGTTCCGGCGCGGCAGCATTGCGACTCCGGCAACTCCGGCGGGCATTGCGACGAGGAGGCCGCCATCGTCTTGGGCGGCGTGCGGTTGCCGGTCGGCGCTTGGCACCTGGGACCGAATTAAATACGTAATTAATGCAATTCGCATCGTAATTGCGCCGGCGCGCGCGTAACGTTTGCAAAATGCGAAGATGCGTAGTGGCGCTCGTCGCGCATGTCGCGCCGCACGCAAAACCGGGAATTTCGTAACGAGATTGAACCGGCGGCAAACGCGCCGCCAATTTATGCGCGCGCGCTCCGCGGCCTCGAACGAAATTTATGCAATCGCATTAAGAACGCGCCTAATCGAATCGACGCCACCAGCCGCCACCGCCGCGTGCAGGCGGCGACTTCTTTGCGAACGGAAACCGAACGTGTTGGCGACGGGCGCGAGTGCCGTTAGCGCGTCGGCTCGAACTTTACCTCGCCGGAGATGGAGGCGGCAATGCGCGACGTGAGACGTGAGGAGGATTGGCGTGCCGACCGGGCGGGTCAATTCGGCCGGAAGGAACGTCGGGTCGGACGCGCGAGATTTGGCCGCCGTGTCTGATCGACCGCCGCCCGCTTTTTCAGCGATGCGGATTACCTAATTCAGTTACGTCTTTTTAAAACATCGTCCGAGAGGAACGGCCGCATTCGCCGGATTCGCCGCCGCCGCCGTCTTCTGACCTCATGAAAATGCACGAGCCCGGCGGCAGTGGCGTAATCCAATTTAAATGCGCGCCAGTCGCGACCCGCGGCTGTAACAGAAACGCCGCATCAATTTCGCACGGGGCAGTCACGCTCCGCGAAGCGGGTCTGATGCATACGCACCTAAACAGCCCGGCGTCTCACGGCTCGAATTCACGGCGAGCGAAAATTGCCAAACCCGAATTAAGCGTCAGCGATAAGGTGGCGCGCGAAAGGTAAACGCGATCGGATCGGATTGCCATCGGACCGACGTTAAATTCGCGAACTAATAGACACGCAGACGGCGACGCGCACGAGCGCGCATGAATCTTACAGATTCGCGCCTCGGCGTCAATGTAACGGTCGCATTTGCGCAGGTCTCGCTAAAAGTTCAGCTCGCTGGCTTCGATCTCGGTCCCACCTGACGAACGGGCTGCATGAATATTAGCGATCGCGACGTTACGTGATAATTGCGACGGTGCGGTTGGCTGAACGGACACACAGGTGGGATGACTCTATTGCCGTTCGGTTGCGCCGCTCCAATTGTTATTGCGTTCGTCGGTTGGAGACGAGCCGGCGAGCACCGGCCGTTTGAGCGAACAAACAATATATTAAATTTCTGGCGAGCGCTGCCGAGGAATGCTCGAGTTGGCCAGGCCGTGCGCGTTTCGGCAATTTTCTGGCGGCGGCAATTAGTTTTGCGCCGCCACGTGTCGGCATGCATCACGGCGGCGGCATCGCGCACAAAGGGCCCCGACCGCGGCGGCTCGTCGGCGGCGGCGTTGCGGTTCGGGCGCAGCGCGCTCATTTCCTTGCCCGTAATTGGCGCGCTCCGCGGCTTACCGTCGAAGATCTAATCAACGCCTCGAATTATTGTCTAAACAATTCGCGCGCGCGCGCTGCGACCTTTCTCGCCGCACGCGTCCGAATCGAAATCGCGGTTTCTATCTGCCGGCGGGGGTGGCGCACGCGCATCGAGACATGTTTGGCTCATCAATTGCGCCGCCTCGTGCGCTCTCTGAATCGCGATGGTATCAACAAACGACAAACGCGCCCAGATGAAGGGCGCAGCACAACAGGTGGATTTAACGGGGTTGCTCATTGACCTTTTCCGGTTTTTCTCGCCGCGCCGCGCGCCGCCACTGCCAAACCAACATCCCCCCCCCCCGGCTTCCTAACAATTCTATCGTTTCCTCCGTTGTCGGTGCGTCTCCGCGATTCCCTGAGTTATGACTAAATCCAACCCGTTGTTGGCTTTTTATTGCCCACTCGCGTTTTGTTGCGACGCATCAGTTATCGGAGTCTCGGCACGCCAACGACCGGACGTAACGCAACGTAACACTCTCGACGATTTTTGCGCGCCGTCGGCTGTCGGCTCCAAAGCGTCGAAATTGGATTTCGCGCGCTCGAGAGTCGCGACGGGCGGCGCCGCCGGCGGCGTCGCATCTCGTCGATTTCCTGCATCGTCACGGCCGACAATCATCTCCGCGTTAATCGCCGCGTTAGCGCCGCGATGCCGGCGGCGGCGTGCGGCCTTCCGCTCCGCTCGGTCGCCAATGCCGCACTCGGCGCACATCTATTTATCAATCAAATCAACGTCAGTCACACTCGGCCGGCGTTTCCCTTAATATTCCGCCCGCCGCGACCGTACTCAAGCCGCGGCGCCGGCGCGGGCGCGACTACGATTTACCGTCGTGGTGCACGTTTACCCGTCGCGCTCGGCCGCCGAGGAAGCGCCCGAACTTCTCGTTTTCGTTGTTACTCATATTAATATTAACTCTTGGCAAAATTGCTTAGTACCATTCGAATCTACGCTCAATTCTGTGTCGATTAGGCTAGTTTAATTTGATTTTTCGAATTTAGGATTTTACGGAGATGTTTCTGGAAAAATATTAACGCTAGACAAAATTGGTTTGTGCTATTCCAATCTACAGTAAATTTTGTGTCGATTAGTCCTCTCAATTTAGATTTATAATTTTAGCATTTTTTTGCAAAAATTATTATTATAGATTATGAACAATGCTAAAACATCATTGTAAATGATTAATTTGAACAGTTTGTTCCCTAGTGGCCTGTCCAAATACTAATGTGCAAAATTAAATCGTGAAATGAATCTAATTTATTCTTATTGTCTGAATTTTCTGTTAATGTGCAGTAATAATAAAAAAAACAACTACAATACCATTTATTGAACAAATAAATATCAAAATTTCTTCCGTTCTATTCAGTTGGAACGGCTCGTTTCTTTTGTTTGCGTCGCCGCCTAAGATAAATCATTTCAATTTGCATCAAATTTATTACCGGCCGGATCTCGATTAGCTGTGAAAATAAAACGATCCGTCGTCGCCGTTTTCTTATGTCAGTCAGTGACGACGAGTCACGATAGACGCGAGCAGCGTTTGTATTAATCCCAACGCATGCAATTAAGATGAACGCGCATACGGAATTTGATTTTGGGTATCGCGCTGTGAACGCACCACTGACAGGTTCCTAAATGTTTCCATGCGACTTGAATTTAACGTGATTAAAAACGGCAGGTGTTTGTTCATCAAGGACTACCCGAAAGCGTCGGCGCGCAACTCAAAGCAATGATCGAAAGCTTCAACGGCCTGGCGAAGCAGTATTGGGATCAGTACGACGAATTTCCAAGCATGAAAAACGAACAATTTACGCACTCCTATGCCCACATCTGGGGATTCTACGAGAAATGTCTCACGCCTTTCGAGGTAGTATTTTTCTAACCCGCGTCTGTCAAGTACATAAACTTCGTTGCAGGGACGATTGAAACGCTTGCAATTGGCAATGTCCGTGACGAACATGTTTCACGAAGTGATGAATGAAATCCACGACAGCTTCGAGGCGATTAAGAAGGGCAGTCGTGATCGTTACACACTGTAATCGAATCGCTACTTTATAATCTCTTAGCATAGTAATCTGCATGTAAGATTATGTAGTTGGGTACGTTGTGTTCAATAAAGGCAAAGATACACTGTGCGCACTGCCATCAGATTTGTGTTTGCAGCCGAGAAGCAAAAATCTTGTTAAACTTACAAAAGTTGAAGCACGGCTGCGCGTGCCGCTAATCTCGTTCGATGTGGGTGCGCCATGTTGGCCACTGCACGTTGTGCCTAGTTTCTTATCATTCTGTAGGTCTGCGATGTTCCGTAATCGCCGCCGCCTCCACGCGGACACGATTGAAATGGCGAAAAACTACTGCTGATCTGAATATTGCACTTGCAATCCGATAATTTGCGAAGAGAAACGAAATGGCTATTTGTAATGCGATGTTTATTTCGACATACATGCTTATGCAAATAATTGCAATTGATAAATATGACTGAACTTGCATTAGGGGCGATAATTCGAAGCGGCTGCGCAGTCACCCGTCCCTCTGCTTTCGTCAACATTCCGACGATCGAATGACAATTGGTTCGCGCGCCTTCGTTCGTAATCCTCCTGCAATGCGCGATCGATGCGTTCCAGGATTTTGTCCTTCTGCATGTGCGCCTCCGTCGGGGACCGCAGGTAGCGCGCGCCGGCCATTCTCTTCTTTAGGCGTTCCATGGTCGGAGCTTCGGATATGTCGATAGATGCGAATGAGTAAGATCACGAAAAATTTGAGGTTTGAAGCAGGAATGAATGTCGTCTGAACTGTTCGAGCGTTGATATGTTTGTGAATAACGTCAGCGCCGACGAACGGCTTGCAACTGACGGCGATAAACGGCTGGCTAGATCGAAATTAAAAATTCGAACCTGTTTATTATCAATATCAACGAAAATATCTACAAGTTTTATACAATTAATTAAATGGATTGTCAAAAGAACGAACGGCGCCGAAGCGAACTAAACGGTTCATAAACAAATTCGCCAGCGGGACGCGTAACACTGTCGATTACAAAACGTTTAAGTAACCAGCTATGTTCGCAACGATTTGCAAGAAAATAAAACAAAAATCAACATGGTGTATTTCTATATCGTAACTATAATATATCTCAATATCAACAAATAATCAAAAACAAAAAAACAACACAACGTCGGCGTGTCGTCTCTTCGAATCACGCTGCCCGAGATCCAAGGCAGTTATGTGTAATAAAATGACTAATCGAACAGACTTTAGTTTCCTCATTGTGCAATATTCAATTGGGTGAAAATTTCAGTTTAGTATAGCAAACATGTCCTCGCGAAAACGATCGCAACGAAAGCAAGCGCAGCTTGTCGTCCCCGTTCGTTTGACCACCTGAACGCCGTGTGGCGACAACATTATTTATTCGCAATATTTATATTATTTACAAAAAGAAAATATAATAATAATCACTTGGCATTCTATGCAAGAATCGATGCGCTTTGATATCGTCGCGGTCGTTCGAGTATCGTCGTCGCACCTACAAGTATTTGGTTCGGCATCGAATAATATTACTTACTAACATAAAACAACGGAAAATGGCACGCTAAGTTGGATTTATAGTGGGCGCGACGGTAACGCCGTCTATAGGTGTTCAGTGTCTTCTTCGGTGTAGAAGTCGTTCTCTAATCGCGTGGACAGCACGTAGACGACCGCCTCGTAGGTGGCCATCATTATAGCAGTGTTGGGTATCTGCCGGATGAGCTGCGTGGTGAGGCCGCGATAGACGCCGCGCAGGCCCTCTTCGCGAAAGACCAGCGAGAGCGTCTGCCAGAAGGACGTGTAGCGGCTGCCCTCCTCGCGCAGGCGCGTGCGCGCCACCTCGTGCGGGTAGGCGACGCAGGACGCCACCGTCTTGGATATGGCGCCGGCCGCCATGAACTCCAGGAAGTCGCGCGAATCGCGCGTGTCGGAGTCGCGGGAGCGGTGCGCCACCAGCTCCGCCTTGATGGCCTCATAGATCACAAAGTGCACGATGGTCTCGGAGATGCCCATGTAGGAGGCGGTGATGCCCTTGTAGAAGCCGAGCACGCCCTGAAAACACAAGCGACGGCGTGAGCGGCGGCGGGCGCGGCGACGCACGCGACGCACTTACCGATCTCCGGTATATCCTGCGCACGCACTGCACCGCCGTCATCGGCTTGCCGTCGCGGTTGTAGTCGAGCTGCAGGCGCGTCTTGACGAACCAGATGGGGTTGGTCAGCGTGCTCGCCATGAAGCCGGCGCACGACGCCGACAGCATGTGCACCACGGGGCTTTCGGTCGGCAGCAGCGAGTTCCAGAAAAGCTTCGCCTGCGAGTACGTGCAGAAGTAGACGGCGCGCGACGGCGCCACGCCTACCAGATTGGGGCCGAGGCCTGCGGGACGAGACGAGCGATTAGGCGGGCGCCCACCTCAACGGCCGCGCTTACCTTTGAACAACGCCAGCGGTCCCTCGTGTTTCACTATGTGCTTGAGACATTGCACGAGCCCGATCGACCGGCTCGGCGCAGCAGCGTAACCTGAAAGAGCCACAACTTGAGGCCGGAAGTGATGGCCGGATGTCCACAACCTACGCCTCTGCTGCTGCTGCTGCTTGACGATGCTCACGGGCATCGTGCGGCAGGTCGTTCTCGCGTCGGTGCCGCCGCTCTCCCGTGCTATCTGCGGGATCTCCGTGAAGCCGGAGCGCGACGACTGCAGGCGCGTCTTCACCACCTCCAGCGGGCATGTTACTATCGCGCCCACCGTCCCAGCCACTCTGCAAACCACCGCCCACGTTAGCGACGTCGTCGACGCCCGCAGAGCGTTATGCATTTCGGATGCGGCGGCGCTGTCTAAAGATAGCCGAGCGCTTTAATTTTACAAACGCGACGTAAATCAGCAAACGCACGACGCCGCGACTATATTTGCGCGAGTGTTTTGTGTTTCGCGCGCGCGCATTGTGGCGGCGGCACGTTGTGCGCTCGCGGCCGCACCGCCGCCACCGGCGCTCGCCCGGGCCCCAAAACGCCGCTCTCGCCGCCGACATTGACATTGGGCGCGATTTGCGGCGACGCATCGAAATCGACTTGGCCGCGGCATCCGCCGATTGCGTCCAGCGAATTCGTTGGCGCTGCTGCACGCGCTTGGCACGCGCGACGCCCGAAAATGTCACGCGCGCCGATCGGCGTCTCTTCGCGCGCGACGATGATAGCGCGTCGATGGCGCGACGCGACGCGGTGCGCTGACCTCCTAGCCTCTAATGACGATAGCGCCATTAATTTGGCGAAAATTTTCCACGCGCGGCCGCGCCGGTTTGTTTACGATCGCCGATTTCGCCGGTCTAATTTTAAGTTTATGCAAACCGGTTTTGACCGTTTTATTGCGCACGCGATAAGGCACGCGCCGCGCTATCGCCGACGTGTTAAGTGCGTCGTGTTAAATGCGTTCGCATCAATGCGAGCGCGACAAGAACCTTCGACGGCCCATCGCGCGCCATCAACGACGCTCTTCGCTCCTGCTCGCGCCTGCCGACGTCCTCGCAGAAACGCAATCCCATTCAAATGGAGCGTGGGAACGTTCAAATAATCATCAGTGTTTGTTCACACGTAATTAAACGGGCGAAAAATAGACTCGTCGTTATCTCGGTGTCGCATTGTTTATCATCTCGATAAGAATTAATTTCGTATTCGTGATCAAAGGCGATCTGCGCATTTCTGTGAACCACCATGCATTGCATTTCGTCAGCTGTTTAAATTAATATGACAATTGGGCAACAAATTCAAAACCAATCATTTCAAGCAATTCCCCATGCATGACTGCGAACACAATGAACATGACGTCGCGTGCAGAATTATGTAAATTTGTTGTTCTTATGTTGTTTTTTTTTCTTCTTTTTGAATTATTTAGAAATTACTAGCACGAATGTGTTGCGCTCTAATCAGACCGACGCAAGGCTAGCCACGCTTCCGTCCACAGGTTGGCCGATACGGCTTAACAAGCGGACTTTTTAAATACCAATTAAGGGGCAACTGTAGGGAAAATGTCGCAAAGTTTCGATAACATTCAACTAAACTTCCTAAGAGCTTTCCAATGATACCACGTTTCATACCACGTTTCATTTAGTTCGAAATAATTTTTGCTTTCAGTGATTTTATTGGCCTACGTCCCAGGACGTGTGATTCTGCTCCTATGTTTTAACATATTCCGAAAGAATGGCATCTTTCGTTTTTTTAATACATACTTTCGAAGGTTGAAGGCACCCAACTGAGCGACCTGGAACTTATGACTAGGTACCTGAGATGTTTAGAGATAAGTCGTAGTGCTCCACGTTATCGTTCCTCTCTAAGAGAACGTGTACGTAACTGCCATCCGACTGCCATCAACTGATAATCGATAAATAATTTGGCGACAGCTCTTAAAAACAAGATGTTAAGTAACTAACATTTTTCGATGACCTATTATATTATTATATTATATATACAGCATTTTAAGATTAGTAAATTTAGTAAAACTTGGATAAACGAAAACGTCAAACACATAAACTTATTATCCCAAGTTCCCTTTAAGCCTTTAATCCTCGCAGTTTAAAATGCTAGCGGGCTATAAGTCTATCTATTCTGTTATTTACGACATCGATATACATTAATAATTAATGAATTCACAAATGATCATTAATGTCTGTATATAAATTTTACAGCCAAATTATAATATGACTATGGCATTTAAGTTTATAATTTTGTTACGTGCAGTGTTTTTTTTATAGAAAAGTGCGTTCTTTTTTTAAATGTATCAGCGTATGGATATCTTGATCGGTGAAAACATAGAAGCAACATCAATGCCAATAAAATAAACTTTCAACGTATTTTAAATGTATAGCTGCGTGTCGAAAATTTGATTAAGCGTGGTATCATTGGAAAGCTCTTAGGATGTGTAAATGAATGATATCGCAACATTGCGACATTCGCGACCTTGTTAAACTCTACGGACCAAATTGTGGATGGAAGGAAGCGTGATTGGCTGTGCGCCGATTCTAATCAGTTAAAAATTCAATGTCAAGAAAACCTTGAACGTTGAATGCCAAACCGAGCTGATTCGGAAGCGACGTTTAAACATTGCGCACGCCTTTACTACAAGCATCGCAACACGCAACCCGGCAGGATAGCGAATTGCGATGATAGACACGGCTGCTCCGAACACTTACGACACTTGCCACTGGCAATGCGACTTTGTGACCTAGTCGATTGAATTTCGGCGAACAATCGTTTTGGGTGCCGTTAAAAGCAAATTGTTTGAATGTTTATTCATTCCCCCGCGCTGTCCGTCGAGCGCGGCGAAGTTGCGGGCCGCTGGAGACGAGCCGAGCGTTTGTTTACGTCCGAAAGCCGCGCGCCACGCGGCGGTTGGCACCTTCGCGCGGCGGCGGCGGCGGCGGCGGCAATTACATAAACGTAAACAACAACGCAATTCAATCGCCGTCCGCGCTTATCACGGCGACGCGCGCGCGTTATCGCGCGCGACGTATGTAGGCCGCACGCGGCCGAAGAAGAAAGCCCGCTTTCATCCGCGCCGCGACGCTAAAAATAGCGAGCGCGGGCCGCGGCACGCCGTCGCTGCTTATATAACGCGCGGCGAGGTTAGGCGAATCCAGCGGGCTGGGGCCGGACCAAAACAAACGCGCGCCCAGACGCAGCGCTGGTAGTGGCTGTACTCACCCACCGGCGACTAGATGGATGACGGTGTCCCGCTGGGACATTTCATAAATGCGAGGAGTGCGCGCGGGACGTCAAACCTGGCTCGGGGCGCGCTCGCTGCAGACGAGGCGCCGCAAATCGGGCGTGCGCGTTCCACGGCGTCTTGGACGGCGCGCACGGCCGCGCTGCGATCGCGGCTCGCTGCGGCCCCGCGGGCGACGGTCGGGCGGGCGCTGAGACGCGGACGGCGCACGCGACAGGCGCGGACTGAGCGCGCTGTCGTGGCGAGGGCCATGCGCGGCCTTTGGCACTGCCGCTGGCGCTGCGCCGGCAAAGCGAAGCGGCGGCGTGTGCGTCGGGCCGCGCTCGGCGAACTCTGCGCCCAGTCCTGCGAGCGCGCGGCGGCTTCCCGCCGGTTTGTTGTGCTGCGCGCTTCGCTGCGCCTCGGCTGGTGGCGCTGCACGGGCGAACGTGACCGACGGCACGACCGGCGTCGCACTGCACCCGACTTCTTCTCGACGATGCCGCGCGCGACTTTCACCACGCCGCACTCGCCATCAAATTCGCGACCGTTTACACCCCCTCCTGCGGCATCGTCTTGTGTTCGTCTTGTTTCGTCTTTACTGAGAATTTTAACTTGGTGATCTTCACATGTTTCGAATTTTTTGATTTTCAAATTATGTCTGGCGCGGCACTAAAATTTTGATGCGATCTGAACGAATAAAGTTTGTCATCTGTCGCGAGGCGTGTTACCGCACGACGTGTCGTGCCATCTAACTGTGTCACGAATCGACAGCGAATTGTTCAAATTTCCGTCAGAAATCTTTCGCCCTGCGAATGTCTTGTTGGTCATGGCGACCGACTCGCGCTAATTACCGGGCCCACGCTAATGTGCGCGCTCATTTCTAACACTCCGTCGCAAGGAGGTCATTTAACAACAAACTAATTCAAAATAAACAGATTCGACTCGCAATAGCGCGCCACTTGGACAGCGTTGCGCGTATGCAATTCACGACAATCGCAATGCATCATTTTGATCTTAGTTTAATTTTATAGTTTAATCAGAATCACAACAATCGAGTAAAAATGCATTAAAATGAATCAGTTTCTGGGCGCGGGCTTTGGGATCGTGGACTTGACGTGCGCGTACTTCTTGGAAGCGGCTGTGCTCGCAGTCGAAGTGCCCACGGGTTTTCTAGACGCAACTCCCGTGACCGTCACTTTGGGAGCCGGTCGCGGAGCGTTTTTGACTTCGCTCGGTGTCATGCTGCATGGACGGATTCCCACGCGTGACTTGAGAACTTCTGTGCTCTTCGTAAGGGGCTTTTTGGCGTCCACACTCGATTTCGGCGCAGATAGATTGGCTTCCCTTTTTGGCGTTTTCTATACAACGTATTTTCACTTATGTATGTTTCGGGTGGATGGGCAGCGATGACGAATACTTACACGTTCTCCCTCTTGCGAATGCAGACTTATTAGTGTGTGTATGCAATCTCTTGCTGTGTACAGGTGGTTTAACACGGTGTTTGTTGGAGGAATAATACTTGGAACGACTGGCGGCGCAATTTGCGTGTCCGATATTGCTTTGTTGTCAGCCTGAAAGTGATGTTCAATTGTAGTCTGTATTGTGAGAAAATTTAAACCCAATCACTTACGCCCGCTTTGAGCAACACGCCGGGTTTGGGCAAATCCGGGCACGCCACATTGTCGCCTATCAGCGTATCCAACGAGCGATACTTCGACGCGAGCTCGTGCAGCCCGGCGGGACGAGTTTCGCCCGCGCCTAGGGACAATCTCTGCCAGCGCTCGCTGCGATGTTTGACCGCCGAGAACGACAGCGGGACGCTGGCCACCATCTCGCCTTTGCCGGAAGCTATCGCCGCCACCTGTCCCATGAAGTGTTTAACGGCCATCGCAGCGTCCGACTTCAGGGGCGGATACACGCCGGAGGTCCGTTCGATTAGGCTTTGCTTCGAACCGGACGTCGCGACGACCTCCCAAAATCCCTTGTCCTGATCGATCTCGTTGCAGCTGCATTCGTGTTCCGTCCGCTGCAGGACGACCTCCTGCCGCGACTTCAAGCACGTGACCGTGATCCTAATGCCCGACGCCTCCGTTTCCGCGGCGAGCTCCTCCGCCACGCTCGGCTCGCAAACCCTGGTCGAGTTGATGGTAAACCGCAACGCTTGAAATATCTTCGCCAGGGTATCAACGTCCATGTCGCAGTCATTCTGATAATTTGAAATTGTTTCTAACGTTAATCCAACCAAACCGTAACACTGCTTATTAGCGTAATTACATGAGAAGCGGCTTTTGCGCGTACGCTCTTCGGCAGGTTCACGGAATCGTCGCAAACGGATCCACGAGGTGACTTCGACATTTTGCCAGTGAGATGGCACGTGTTTCTTCGCTGAGGCAAGATTGCTATCTACATCAAGCTGTCAAAAAGTTATTGATACTTCTTTATCACATTCAACGGTTCTCACATGCGCACAATTTGTTTTAAACTATTTTCCCCGTTGCCGCTTGTACCATAATGTAATTCGACTGTAGGCAACTTAAAATGCAGTCAGAAATTCTGTTCGCGTTTCAACCGGTTCGCGAAAAACAACTGAGAAACGCCACGCAACACTTACAAATAATTAAACTGTACCCGATTAATTGTTACCAACTTATTGGATTATAAAAACAATTAAATTTTATAAGCTTGCGTTGGAAGTGAGTGAAGTTGCATAGATAAAGTAGTGTTTACAACTGACTCGTCGCGACTTGCACGATAAACGATAAAACTGTACGATAAAGCCGGTAAATAATTAAAAACAATACTTTTACTCATGTGAAACCACAATATGCGAGGAAGAGGTGAGCGCATTAGTTTGTGCCCTTGCGGCGAAAAGCGTTCACCAATCCAAGCCTAAACATGAAGAACTCGTGATAAACTAAACGTTTGTACCAGTTTACAATAAACATTCACCATGGTAAGCGTGGGCAGGCTACTCTGGGGACCACAGAGAGCTATCAATTGCTATATTGTTCTAAGCGTATGGATATTAATCATAATTGCGGGGATATACAAGTTCCTTGAGCCCATACAACCGCTGCCAGAAGCTACAATCATATCAGACCCATTCCAGAAGCTGGAAACAGATGTGAAGACTAGGAAGATCTTCCTGATCTGCAATGAGCCTCAAGGCATGACTACAGGCGATGAAGGTACAAGTCATTCACTGATTCGCAATTGTTTCGCAATGTCTATCACTTTTTTTTCTTCTTTCAACATTTAAGGAATCTTGAAAGAAAACTCCTGGACATTGAAGGGCGTTTTAATTGTCTTTCGCCATGGAGACAGAGGACCTCTGCAACACATAAGAAATGTTACCAGTGTAGACTGCGGCACGCCAGAGACTGACGTCCTTGCGGCGTATCGCGTTTATTTGCACAACGCGACGTTGCTGGGCAAAACAACCGCGTGGACGGGTCCCGGATCCTTTCACGGTTTTCCTCTTCTGCCGGCGAACGCGCGACGATGTCACCTGGGCCAACTGACTATGAGGGGGGTGGCGCAGCTGCTTACACTTGGTGCCCAGTTGAAGAGAAGTTACTGGGAATCCTGGTCCCGAGTGAGGAATCTAACGGCTGGCGATGTTGCTGTTTACAGCACCAGATATCACAGGACGTTTCAGAGCGCGTTGGCGCTACTGTATGGGCTCGTGCCTTCGGAAGCTTTGGCAAAACTGAGTTTTGTTGAGAGTCAGTCTATGACCTTTTGTTTCAAAGATTGCGGATGTCCCATAACAGAAAAGTATTTCAAGTGAATCGTACAACTTTGTGATGGTTTTCGTCGATAACTTTGCGTAATTCTTGCAGAGCCGTATCGAATTCTATGTCTGCCAATCTGCGAACGCATCCGGCGATCAAGATTTTAGCCCAGACGACTGGCAATTTGATCTTCTCGACTGACGCCGAGCACGGGCACTTCGCGCAAGATCCACAAGCGGTTCGAGATGCGCTATTAACGTATATTTGTCATGACAGTAACTTGCCATGCGACACGCCAACGAATTGCATCAGGTAATTTAAGGATTCGAAAACAATTATGAAACGCTCTACAACAATATGCTTTCGTGCGCTAGACGTCAAAACGTCTTAGGCATCTTCATGTATCACGACTGGATGACGAGCGTTCAGTGGAAGAATCGCGAGCAACGTCGTTTGAGTTTGCTACTTTCGTACGGACTAGTCAAACACATCGTCGCGCAACTCCTGCGAATACTCTCCGACGGCGCCCCGCATCTCGTAGCGTATTCCGGCCACGATCACACGTTGCTGCAGCTTGCGTCAGCGCTGGGCATGCACCACGACGCGGCGCTGTGTCGGTACGCCGGCCGACTGGTCTTCGAAGTGTACGCCAACGCGGCGGAGGGCGTCGGCACCGCCGGCGGGGCGTACTTCCGCGTCTTATCGAACGGTCGCGACGTGACCCGGCAAATAGCGTTCTGCAAGGGTTCGCTCACCATCCGCGATCACGTCCACGTCTGCCGCATCGAAGACATTGTCCGATTTTTGCACGACGATTACTTCGCCGCGTTCAACGTCACGAACTACAAAGACGCGTGCTCCGCCAAAAGCCTCTAATCGCTCTAAATCGATTCCAAGAACATTTCACGACGTTCCAATCATTTGCGTCTAGTCCTATGCGTTCCTTGTTTGCGTTATCCATTACGGACGTTATTTACGATGTGCATGTTAGCAACGCGCTGTTTGCGTCGATTATTATCGATTTTTCACGCGTTATCAGTTCCGATCTAACTTGGTAACGTTTCGAATGCGCGGTGACAAACACTTGTGTCAACAGACTCTTGTTTCATAACGGCCGAGCACGGTGATCGATGACGCATCGTCCTAAGTTACCGGAGCGATTACTCGCTACTCGGTGACTCGTAATCATTGGTTTGGTGTAAGTCTGATTCACTTAAACTATAAGATAACGATAAGAGGGAGACGTTGAAAAAATATCCAATGTGTGTACAATGTATAATAAAATATAGTCATATAACAAACTTCATAAACAAATCCCATAATAAAGCGACAAATACTTCGGTGGAACCCTCGGCATACCTTAAATCAACTCATTGAACATAATTTATAGCACTTTTAAAGTCGTCTCCGTTGCGCACGGCCACAAACAGCTGACGAACATTTCCAAGTCAAGCAAAACACGTAGTTGTTCAGTATTTTACGATTTTTTTACATGTTTTTTTATTATATCGTCGTTGCCAGCTACCTTGATTGAATTGATGGTTGCTATTTGCCTAATGTCCAGTTGGTAAAATTACAATAAGTGCATAGAAAGTATATAAAAAAGTTACATAGGTTTTCTTCTTTGTTTTTCAATTTTTTTGTATTTTCAGGATGCTTTCGAGTCGACTCGGACTCTGTTGCATACGTAAAGGTAACTGTTGCAATAGTTTCTGCGTCCGTTATTGGACGGCCAAAAAAGGTGGCAAAGTTTTCTTTTTCGATTTTTTTGTTTTGTTTTGTGTATCGCGAATCAGACAAGACATCCGCCCAAACCATCAACCCGGTTCTGTTACCTTGCGTTTCAATTGGGGAATAAATCGTTTTTCGGGTTTTGCAATTTTTTTCTACATTTTTATCTATGGGCGAGCCAGGTTGAGGCAATTATCAGTGATCGATATTCCAGTCCCATCTGATCCGGTCTCAACAAAAAGTATTCGAATCATGGTGTATGATTTAGTCGTTGTTGCCGGATGATGTTCAGCTGACTTGACTAGATCTTCTTTTGCAATATGAAAGTATAACGGTTGTCGATGAGGTCGCGTCAGGTCCATTTTACTATTTTTTTTGTTGCCGGTGTGATTTGGCGGCGTTCAGGCCGCGTATCGCTTGTAAGACGCATTCAGTTGTTCCAGGAAAATGAATGTCAGCACGGTGTGCGGTCCCAGTCGGCAATAGTAAGGCGTAAAACCCTTCCAAAGCGCGAGCACGCCTTCGTTTTTCACCAGTTTGCCCAACACGTCCAGAGCGCCGGTGTACTCGGGTTTGCCGTCGACGTATTTCATGTTTTGGATCCTGCGGATGCAAGAAACATTGAAGGTTTTAATGACGCGGAGACGAAATTAAATGAAAAACTAGGACGAGGTGACACATTCGAAGTTTTAAAATGTTGTAATGTTGACTCGACGCGACGCCCCGCGCGAATGAAATGAAATTTATGCGCGATGTTAAAATAGTTGTTACGTGCGTGAGAGTGGCGCACACGCCGCGCTCGAAAGTGTGAAGTTGACATCAATTTGCGTATATTTGAGTGAACCGTTTGGGACGCGCGAAGATACGGCCGATCGGCATGTTTGTTGCATGGGTCGCGCGGCACGGAATTTGCGTCGATCTAAATTTATGTTTACGACCGAGAACCGCAGCGACTAGAGCGATAACCATACGTTGCGCACGTGAACTTTAACCTTGCGCCGGGAGAATCAACTCCGTTCGTAGTGTGGAGACGGACCACGTGATGAAAGCGAATGGACCAAAGCCAATTACCTGGTTTTAGCGATGTCCACCGGCATGGAGGCTGCCGTGGTAATCAGGCCGGAAATCATGGACGCGCAAAAGTGCAAAAAGATGCCCTCGTGGAAATTGCCCATGGCTTGGAGCATCTCCTTGGCCTGCGAGTAACTGGCGAGCTGTGCGGCGTTGACGACCATGGCGCGTCCCATTGTTGGAATGGCTCCGCGCCACAGGGCGGTGAGGCCCTCGTCGCGATAGATGCGCATCAGGGCGTCCACGACGCTGGAGTAGTTCCTGCGCTCGGCGGGCGGCAGACGGCCGTCGGCCGTCATGCGGATGAGCGACACTTCCGCGGGCGTTCCCACGAAAGACCCGCACACGCCCGCAGCCATGCCGATGGCCGCCTTGGTGGCGAAGTTGGGCGGATGGCCGTCGCGGCTGGCCATGTCGAAGAGCATCTGGTACACGCCCAGGCGAGTCGTGGTGTAGGTCGCCTGACGCAGCAGGCCCGCCGACAGGCCGTTGTACAGTGCCAGCACGCCCTCGTTCGCGATGATGCCGCGAAACGCCTGGAACGACGTCGAGTACTCCTTCTTCGCCGAGCCGACGCCAGACAGTTGCATCCTGTTCTTTAGCAGGTCCAACGGTTGCACAAACAGCGTCGCCATCATTCTACAATTGGCAAAATAAACGATTTCAACTAGCAGTACTGATTGTACGCACAATAAAACGGTTAGTGAACATTACTAATTATTACAACGCTCGTGATACGCGCTGCACTGAATCTTGCCGAAACTTTTCAGTGTTTCTAAGTTTTACAAGGTTGCAGCTAAAAATTGCCGTGGTCAATGTTACCGCGAATAAAAATAGCTTCGGATTGAACCGGAACACCTACCCGGCGCTGCCTCCGAAGACGAACTTCAGGGCCTTGGGTATTTCCTTGGGCTTGTCTCCCATGTTGGCGGCGGTTCGTTGTCCGATCTAGGCGGTGCGGCTGCAGTCTCTAGTGGTTCTCGTGGCCGGTCGAGACCGCACGCGCGCGAGCAAGCTGAAACCAGACTGAACGTGCTCAACGCGAACGAGCGCCGGTGAACTTGGCGTAACTCGTTCGGCTCACGCACGACGACGACGACGATGTCGGCCAGTCCACGCAGCACGCAGCGTAACAGGTAGCCGCTGCCGCAGCGGCCCCCCGACTTTCTCATCGCGAACAGCTGACCGCACCGCGCCGCCAATCGTACTGCGAGCTGTTCGATTATGAAATAATCCTGCCGCGAGCGCGCGTCGCGTGTCAGGTTGGATGCGGACTGCGGGCGGCGCGTTCGAATCGTCCGAATCAGTCGCGCGCAAGTCGATGCTTTGTATAATTTGGGAACGGTGCTACGATTAGTTTTACCTTCAGAAATATGGAAATCACTCGGGAAAGGCCTTCGGATGGTGAACGCCGAGCCTTGCCTGTTTTCCGACCATCAGTACTCCACTGCGAACAGAAGTGTTTATGTGCCTTTTGTGTAGCGACAAAAGATATGTTGGCGGTACGCACCATTAACACTTCTTCGATCACCGGGGATTTATCGACTGTTAGTCTTTGGGCTGCCGATCGTCGGTTTTCCTACAGTTATGGTGTATCAGGCGTACGATCCATGGAAAGTGTTATTTATGATAAGGACAATCTACTTGTGCTTACCTGGGTATAGCAGACGCTGTTGAGTTTGATTCTGCGTACCCAGGATGGCAAATGTTGTACAATTGGCTTTTGAATTTTGTTCTGCAGATTTAATGAATATCTATAAAAGATGAACACAGTTGGTATCTTCCTTCACAGAGCTTAATTGTCGATTTGCGGCACTTACGAGATGAAGATGGTTCATACTCTTCCTCGAGGTTTTCATTGAAGATTTTGTTATCCAGGCGTTCAACTGAAACCGCCAAACACCTGGTGTCTAATCTACGCTAACATCGATTTCGATAGGCTGATGAATCCCAATTCTTACATTTTCCGGATGGAACGATGAGAATAGTAAATATAATATTTTTGTTTCATTGTTGAACCATATTTCTTCAGCTTGTTGAGTTTATGTTGTTCTGCAAATCAGAAAATGTGTTTGAGTATTTAGTAGCAGGTGTGCGCAAATAAGTAGTTGCATTCAGCAAAAATTTGAACCACAATCAAAGACGCATTTTCATGTTTTAAAGTAATTGACAATACCGGGTGGCCAGGTACCATGTCGTACATAACAGTTATCAGTGATGGTTGCTATTATTTTGTCCCAACCGCGACTACTTGGTGTAACCCGCACCCCGCAACGACATTGATCTTACCGATTTGTTAACCATCCATGTTTTTTAATCACACCGGACGGATGCGTTTTAATTTCGGTGTTGCCCGCTCGACACCCAGATCGACATTGACACTGAGCCCCTGACACCGTATGCAGGTTAACGATCAACAATCATGGCCTACCATAATTATTATTCGTTTTCGCATAAATGTCACGCTTTGTCACATGTTGGATAATCTTCAAGTTTGATGCTTAATAAGATTTTTAGAGATCCAACTAGACACCCCTGTCAACATACCGACAAAAGCGTACCGACACGAATTCGGAAATATGGTCCCACAAGAAATTACATGGAGGTTATCAAAAAACAAGGATTTACCATCGCGCAAATCTTCAGCCCTCGATATTGTGGCATAATTTTCTTATCTTTCGAATGGCACTAGGCTTATCAGAAATTATTCAGGGTGGCTATATCAAAATGCAGCTTGAATTATAGGGTCAATTTAATTCATTATTAATGAAATTTCTCCAAAAAAATAGCCAAGTTTGGTATCAAACGATAGAGAATATCGTGAATGTTTGGTTTTTGATGGTTATCTTCATTTACTTCATAACGTCAATAACTTCTTTTGACCATATCCCATGGATTTCATATAGAATCCAAATGTTGCTACTAGTGAGCGTTGCTATCATTTTACAAGCTCTTCCTCTTCAGTTAGCAAAATCTGTATCTACAGAAACCATAATCCCATTTGTATCGCCCGCCTCTCTTTCTCTGAGGTACACGCGTGCTGCGACACCCCGTAACACTGGGTCATAAATGTTTCAACGCATATGAAGTAATAATAGAGTTTTGCACAGATGGTAAATCCATGTTTTTTGATAACCTCCTTGTAATTTCTTTGGTCGGTTTAGTTGGTATCTTGACAGGAGTTAACTAGACCTCTATTTCCCAGCTGAATACTAACACAACGCAATATATGTGCAAACTTCCAGGAACAGCTTTTAAATACTTTTAAATATATCACGGTATTTGCATGCCCGGTCTCAGGGACGGATGAACACCCGTCAGAAGGGTTGAGGGTTAACGCTAAAATCCACATTGATCTTACCCATTTAGCAAGTACCCATATTCAGGGGACCGCCAGGTCCGGCGTAATACTTCACAAATTTTAGATAATTTATCAAATGCGGAATATTTTTTCACACCGGCATAATGCGTTTTAATTTTCGTGTTGCCCGCACGCCACCCAGATCGACACTGACAAGGCTCTAGACGAGACGCATTCAGGTTCACGAAACAATCATGGCCTACCATAACTGCTATTTGTTTATCGTACAAACGTCACTATTTGACGATAACCTTCAAATTCGCCGCGATTGACATTAAATTTCTTTTAGAAATCTCCATTATTATAGGGTACCAGCAGCACCGACGGTACCGGCAACTGCTCGCAATTGCTCCCCGGATTGATTGAGATGTTAATGTTAATTACAAAAAATACATCTTACCATTTTCTATATTTCCATGATGAAGAAAGTTTAAAACACACCGGACACGTTTTAATTTAAATTTATATGTTGCCCCAACGACATCTCAACTGATACTGAGCTCCCGATTCCGCTCAACAAATGCCATGATATTTGTAACTATTTGATTCGACACCAGCAACTGACAGGTGTCAATGCAAATTTAATACGGATAATATGCATTAAGGCCCCGCGGGAGTCCCGAATACCCAGCAAAAACAAAAAATCGCATTTTCGATGTAACCGGAACATGTCTACCCGTGAATTTACAAATCTTATGCGCTTTCAAATTAAACGAAAGACTTACGAATCTTCCTGGGCACTATGGCTGTCCCTTCATGTATGCCCCAAATTTGATGGATTGGTTAGGATGGTAAATTTGTTCACACCGGACACATTTTCATTTCGTTCTAACCGCACGACTCGTCATGCGACAATGATCACGGCATGAAATCAACGAAACAATTTGGCTACCTCAGCAACGAATATTCTTCCATGGCCAACTAGTTTTATCCTCGTATTTTGTTGTCGTTACTAATGATACCTGCGATAAAATTCAAACCCAATGCATAGATTTTCATTATGCACGTACAAAATGGCGGCCGTACATAAACTCAATCAAAACGGTGCCGGTTATCAGACAGTTTCGCATTTCGTATAGAACTGCGTTCAAAAACTCGCAGGCCGCTCTTTGCAATTTCAATTTACGTAAATTCGAAAGTAATTTTCAAGTGCTTGTACGGTAGACACAAACACACAAAAAACACAGAAAGACAAAAACACAATTAATGCAATTTGTTATGGTGATTTGAACTTTTGTAATGACTTTTATTCATAGCTAAAAAAAACGTTTCTTTCAATAACATGGTATAATACAACAGAATAACAACAAACAATAAAATAAATCGAGCGTACAAGCACACGGTTGCCGAAGAGTACGTGCAGCAGCCACAAGAAAGAAATCTCGTCTCGAAATAAACATAAACACCATTTTCATCTACGCCCACAAATGTACAATTAGTATCTTCATAAATACGAGTATTACATAGAAACATCGACGCGCCACATTGGGGGCGGCCAGTTATTCTACGTTGCGTAATCTCTCCGTAACCTACGGATGAGCCTTTATTTACGAATTCGTCGAAAAACGTTATGTACAAGTTAAAAGTCGACGCAGCAGCAAGTTGAATAATTTTTGCCGACAACGATGAAAATCAAAATAACTAAACATCCATTAGTGCTACAAGTCGGGTAACTCTGCGGCGTGCCGCGTCCGCGCCGTCGCCGGTAGAAACATAGACAAACGCAATGAAATTTCGAAGCAATTTCCCGCGTGGGGCGGTATCGACGAGGCACCATGGCACCGTAAGGTACGGATCGCAGATCGTCGAACGCACAACTGAGCACGCGCCTCGTGCACGGCTGCTGACAATGCGGTTCGGCCGTCTGCGGGCGTTTGAAAAATGCGCAATGAGACGCAGCGTGTGGTGTGTTAAAGCTATTTTGCATGATACGCGTGTTCGCAATTAGGCTACGTTTGCAAATCGGTCGCATCCGAGTCGGCGGCGGTCGCGGTCGGCGGGATCAACAGAAGCACCAGCGACGCGCCCGCCGTTACTTCTTCTCCGCCTTCTTCTTCACGCGCTTCTTCTCGGTGGCGCCCTCCTCGCTCGCGGGCTGCTGATCGCCGGGCGCCGCGGTTGCTGCCGCTTGATCTGCGACCGGGCCGACGGGTGTTTCGACCTCCATGCTAGTGACTTGGGAGCCACTGCGTGCGACGCCGCCAACGACGAGCTCGGCGCCTTCTTGCATTTCTTTATTGTCCTGATCAGCTTCGGCTGGCGTGCCAGCATTTGCGGGTCGAGCCTCGTCTGTAGGTTGCGATTGCGTTTGATTTGGTGCTTCGGGGACGGCCGCGCCGTCGGCTGGCGTTGGTTCGGCCGCTGGCGGTTCGGCATCGGTCACCATCGCCTCGGCTGGCTGGGGCGTGGCCGCCTTGACTGGCGTTTTATCTGCTTCTTCGTTGGCTTGCGCTTTAGTTTCTAATATCTTAATGGTATCCTGGATACATTTAATGGCTTCTTTGCGTGCTTTCCGAATGGCATCCTGTCCGCCGGTCTCTATGTCGTCCAAGAGGAGTATCTTTCGTGTGAGCATCTCGTCCAAGTAGAGGTATTTCTTATCACGTGGTTTGCCATCGAAGTTCTCCACTTGGGCCATTAGCTCCGACACATCTTTCTGAATGTTCTGAATCAGCTCCAGGGAGGTGGGCTTTGGTTTGGGAGGTGGAGGTTGTGCCTGCGGTTGGGGTACCTCCTGTGGCTGGTGTTGCTGCTGCTGCTGTTGCTGCTGTTGCTGCTGCTGCTGCTGTTGACGCATAAACTCCTGATACTGCTGTTGCTGCTGCTGACGCCGCAAGTCCTCTTGATGGCGCAAATCTTCCGCCGCCTGACTCTGCGGATTGACATATTGCGTGAACATGCTGGGGCGTTGACCAAATATACGTTCTCCTTGCGGAGGTTGCGCTTGCGCCTGCGCTTGCGCCGAAGCAGAGGGCGTCACCACCTCGTCGCGCCCTTCCACGTGTATAGGTATGATGCGTTCCTTAGGATTGTTGTACACGGTCTCGTTCTGAGGCTGAGGGCCTGCTGGCTGCTGCGTCTGCGAGGAAGTGGCGCCCATATCGGCATTCACGTTAGGTATGTTCACACTGGACACGAATCGTTTGCCCGCTACCCGATTGGGGTGTTCTGGAGGAGCTGACATTGATCGGTGGGCTCGGGTCTCGTCCACTACGGGCGGTTGTGGTTGGCCCAGATCGACCGTGTTACTCTGTTGGATTTTCTTTCCGTTATCGGGGGCCGCCGGCGGTTTATTGGTGACTGGCGCGGGCGCGGCTTGAGTTTGCTGCTGCGGCTGCTGGGCGGATTGTTGCGGAGCCGGCTGTGCCTGCGTTTTTTGTTGCGGCTGGCCTTGCGGTCGACCCTGGGGGTGGTCAGCGTGCTGGGGGCCGGGCGCGGGATTCGCAGTCGTGAAGAAGCGATCGACGTCGCGCGGGCCGTAAAAATCGTCGAACGGAAAATCGAAGTCCTGGAAGCGCGCTCGATTGCGAAACCGAGCGAACGGATCCTCACCGCCTCCGGTGGGTGGGGTGCGACTGCGGTCCCAATGCAGGTGTTCAGCAAACTCCGGATGTCGCTGCGCGATTTCTTCCAAGCGCTGCCGGGCCCTGAGACCTCGTTCTTCGGTATCGTCAAAGGGAAAACCAGTCTGAAATGAAACAGACAATTGTAGGAATCATCTCTCGACAAACGTTTCAACTATCAGCAAGAACATGTAGCAAATCGCAATGAAATGACCACAATATCCAAAATGGCGTCGTTGGTTGCGCAAACATTTCTTTAAAACTCACATCGTCGTATAAATCCGACATGCACCCGCCCGGTGTGTTATCGTAATACGTCGTCATTCCGCCAATCACAGATTATCAGATATGTCACAATTAATCACAAATGGCACAGCGTTAAAAGGGTGTGCAGAAGCATACACTTCGAACTCACAAAACCAACAAAACACCAACGGCGAGTGGCGAGATTGAGAAAACTGGTTGCACTGCTCGACGGCGCGTTTCGGACTGATGACTAACACGAAATTCCGAAACGCTTTATATAAACATTCGCCGCGAGCGACCGCGAGTGGGATGAGTTTCGAGACTGTCGAGCACGTTACGAGCAGGCGTCGAGAACCATTCTAGAGCTGATCTCAAAGTTTCGAGCGACGTCTGGATGTCGACCAAACGGAGAACAAAACTCGCGAATGAATAAAACGACAGCAAGCATCGATCGCTTTCGATGCGCAAACAAGGGAGCAGGTGCCAACGGGCGAGAGATGTTTCATCATTTCCGTCGGCAATGGTAATTCTCGAACAATTGCAATTGTAATGGCCACCGATGAAGTCATTCCTGACAAACGCTTGTGACGCCGCGCGGCGGTCGTTCGTTTCACGTTATTTGCTTTTTTCGAACGAATTGTGGACATTTATAGCGTTTCGCAGCGCGCGCGCTGCGCCGGCCAATGTCATTGCCATATACGGCAGCTCCGAAAGCGAGTTGAGGCCATCGCGAGATATTTCCTTGCCGGTTACACCGGACAGGCCTTACTAACATACATTTGTGAGGTTCGACTTTAAGCCGACCACCTCCGGAAAGGTCCTTTGCCAACAATCTATCAATCATCAGCAAAGAGTGATTGTTCGCGGCAAACATGGGTATAATCGCGGTCGCTCGTAATGCCGGGTGTCACCGGCATTATATCTTAAAACATTTCGTCGCCATTTTCGCGCGAACCGCAACAATACAAATACGAATCGTAGTCATGACAACGCAACATCGTAAATCACTCACGTTTTCCGCGAGCGGGACGCGCGAATGTTTACCTTTTTTTTCCTCGGCGCGCACGCTCCCAAATAAAGCCGGCGCGTTTTCTAGTCGGCTTTGCAGTTTCTCTAACTCCGGGGACGCCAGCGACATGCACGTAGGTGCACACGCTGGCGATTCGCAGAAAGCGCGCCCACGCGGCCCGAAACGTTTTCCTCGCCCGGTTCGATCGCGCGCCGATCGATAAATCGCCTTTGCAAAAGCACAACCAGTTCGACTCGACACGCGCGCAGTCATTGTGCTAATTCGCGCATTGTTTCTACAAGAAGTCGCCATGTTTCTCTATGTTTAATGAATGAATAAGCAAACGAGCGCGAACGTCGGCGTCGCGAATCGTACGTGCGCGTCGGTTTATTGATTCATTACACGTTTTAAGCGCGCAGTCTCGCATAAACATGCATGACGCCGAATCAACAGTGCAGCGGTGATAAAGCGAGTTCGAGGAATAAGTCCGCGCAAATTAACAAGACACACAAGACAGGACCGAACCGCTCCCAATCGGCGATTGCGTGAGCGCATTTATTGTCAGTTCAAACCGTAAAGTCTCGAACAATCGCAAGTGCAAACGATAAACACAAGGAAATCGAGAACGGCAACAACACAACAACGCAAACAAACATAAAATCTTTAAATAGCCGAATTTACGAGTCGAACTCCACGCGAAAAACAATATTGGTGCATTTATTTCGACACAGAGCGAAACGTGAACGTGCCAAGTACCATTTCCACGTTCGACGCACGCAAGAACGCAACACCCACACAAGAAACTCGTTTATTTACAAAAATAATAATAATAAATGAATTAGAAATTACACATGCATTCGCTGGAAACGCTTGCGATGAGTTCTTAGGATAATAAAAGTACTTCAATGTTCATGCATGACTTGGATTCTCCATTGTGACTTTGTGTTTGAAGTCATATCGCAATTTGAATGCATTTGACAACTTGAGCAGAGCGTCCCTCGTGCGTTATGCGCATACATTACGTTCGATTACAATCTGCGAAATTGGGTAGTCCAAGTTTGAGGTTGTATGCCAGCGGCAGCGCAGATCTAGATGAGAACAGTGAAAATTGAAAATATACCTCACGGTAGCGACCTTGATGCGGTTTACGGCGGCGCGCTCTGCGAGAAAACGCTTATAAATAGGCCCGCGATACTTTCGTGTTGCAACGTATAAATAGTATTAATGTCAAATCGGATTGCAAATATTATAAATAGCTGCAGCGCAAGTTTCGCACGCAATTTCAATCGGTCCAATCCGACGATCTCGAAGGGTGCTCGAATGTGCCATAAACGATGTGCAGAGAGGAACAGAGAACGAGTGTCGAAACGAATTGAGAACGTTCGAAAAGCGCGCGCGTGAAAAAAAAATAAATGACCTTCACACTCTGTAAATTGGGTCGCCAATTATACGAAGTGTTTGAGTAAACATTGTTGAGAATCATGTGATTTTTGAGAATTGCCACCAGCACAAAGTGTATGCAACCAAGGAAGCACGATGATACACAAAGGACTACAATTGACAAGCCAACCAATGCGCCTTGCTGTTCATTTCCTTGCTAGTGTTCACATAAAATTAACCATAAAGTATATGATTAAAATGTCACCTGTCTTCACTTTCTTCCAGCCCTGCTGGGGGAAGGCTAGTTTCGCATGTTTCCAAGCACTAAGTGGTTAGTCTGCAGCACCAGTGTGGATTAGAATGAGATGGCAGGGTGTTAGCACGCGCGGCACACGCACACAGAGCAGATGGGAGGAAGGCTAACCTGCCACCGACCGAAACACACTAATTTGCGTAGCGGCACTGCCAGCCTCGGGTGGCCGCGCGCCGGCCGAGGTGCGAAAAACGCCTAATCCTAAAAGAGCACATGTATCGTTAGTGGTGTTTCCGTACATCGCGCAGGCGAGCGATAATCGAACATGCGAGCGCGAGCGCTTTGTGGGGCGGGCAGCCGGCGGTGGTACTTACGCCGAAACGCGACCTGCGGGACATTATTCCAACGACGACGCGTGACGCGGGCACCTCCGTTTCGCACTACCTGGAAGTCGGCGTGGATGTCCGGCCAATGGTTTTTCCGAGCGTTCGGCGATGGAAACGCGCAGAGCGGCCGACAACTGGACGCGGCGAACGCGGCGCACTGTGCGTTGCACAGGCGCGTGGTAGAAATTGGAGACTGGCGACGAGCGACGATAGGCCTGACGACGTACGTTGCTGCTCCGGAGTGAGCGCGAGCGACGTCGACGACGTGCGTTCGAGCGAAATGGCTAATCAACAGGTAGTCCGCGACAAATGTTCGAGAACATTTCGAAATGTTTAGTCGTCCACATTTTACGCTTCGAGACAGATGTTTGACCGCAGCGACATCTTTCTATGCAATTCAGAAGTCAGTTCCGCGTTGTGTCGACAGAGTGCGCTGCGATGCAGTTTCGCACCGAAAATTGGCAAAACTGCAGGAAGGGCACACGCGACTAAAACTATAAAATGTTTTACTTAATATGTTTACACTCTATTAAAATAACCATTAACGCTTTTTTCATATCGATGAGGCTACCGTGATGTTTCGATGGTCTTGCAGGTTTGAAAGTTCACTGCGTATTAAACAATATAAGAAAAAGGACGTTCTGATAAACATCGACAAAAAGTGGTTTCGGTTACTCACGTTGACAAAAACACATGGGTCGTGTTTGTGTGCTGTTATGATTTCGAACAAGATGGTCGAGAAAAATGCAAGCCCATTGTTTTCGACGATCGTCTAGCCGTCGTCGTTGCAGTCTACGACGGCCGTGGTCAGCCGGGCGACGTCCGCCGTTACTGCGCACGCACAGCCGCCAGCTGAGCTAAGCCCGGCTTACCGCAGGCGCGCAGCGACTGAGCGCGTCCGCGCGCGCGCACACCGCGAACAGTCCGGCCAGAGTGCGCGGCACGCCGCGCGAATGATCGACGACGCTCGACGCGAAAACTGAAAACGCCGCCGCCGTCGTCGTCCGGCAGGCGAAAAGCCGCGAGAATCCGGCATGTAGTCGCGCCTCGCCGTTCGCACCGTGCAGCAGGCGCACGCCCACCGAGGGACAGTAGCCGGACCTGCCGGACGCGCGCGCGCCGCCGCCGCATCCGAGTGATTTGTTTACCCGGGCTCGCCGCGCGCGGTGGTCGCAGGCACGCACGCGGAAGTGAAGCAGCACGCGCATCCGAACGTCGGCCGTGCGTCGGCGAAACAGGTAAGCGGCGCGGCGTTATCAGCGCGCCGACGTCGGGCCCGCCAGCATCGAACGCGCGCGTTGCGTACGCACGGAGTCGAACGGCGGAGCGCATATCTTCGCGCCGCGAAACGCCCGGCTTCCTGCGCCGATTTCCCCATTCGATCCGATTCGTGACAATTGCGCCCGAACGCGTGCAACTGTAGCATTTACACGCGTCGTCAACGCGACGTCTCGAAATAGCCGCGCTCGGCGGCGGCGTTGATCAGCCGATCGGTTGAATCTCGCTTATTGGTACGGCTCTGGCGCGATGTGTTACTATGTATGCTCTCGTACGAACCGTTGCGCGGTGCGCTCGGTGCGCGAACGACTTTTTGTTTTCACTGTTTTGTTTCTTATTCGTACACAAGGCATGCGAGTGATCCGGTTGTCTATAATTAGATAAGTTCCAGTCGACGTGGCTTTTATTCATCGCGCGCGCGCGTGCGTGTGTGTATGGGTGTGTGTTTGTTTGTTCTCTCTTTTCAGTCCGGCGCGCCGCGGCCGCTCGAACGTTTATCACGATGATAAGGCCCTCGCGCGCATTTCACGAGTGGTCGCCGGCGCGGCGGCGGCGCACCGAAAACGTTCGAAAAGTTCAAGTTCGTGACGCGCGTCCTAGGCCTGCACGTTCCGAAGTACACGTGGTCGGCCGGTCGCGGCGCCGTCGAGTTAGGCGCGGCGTCGCTTAAAAATTTCCGTCGGACCCACGATTTCCGCGGCGCCGCCGCACCAACCGGTTTTCCGCGTTGCGCAAGAACGCAATAAGACATAGACGATATGAGCTCTTCTCCGGCGACGTGCGCGCAATGTGTCAACCGCCGCAACGTCCGACGTCTGCCGAATCGGTCGCGAATCGCGAGCGGATTTGTTGTTCGGCGCGCGCGATCATCGCGAAAACAACGAGCGGAAGTCGGCACGGCGTTCTATTAATAATTTCGCGCGTCGGCCGAACGCGCAGATAATGCCAAAAACAATCCGCATCAAACGCGTTCGCGCTTTGATCGTCGGCGAAAGACTTGGCAAACATCCGTTTTCGCACGACGCCGAAAGTGAAATAAACCGATCGGCCGAAATCCGACTCAAAATAAAATGTTCGAATGTTCGCTGCGCACGCACCACCCGTTCAATGCAAAAATAAACAGTTTCGCTAAGCGAGTGATTCGTTTAGCTTAATTGCCGCCATTAATCAGGTGTGGGCCGTTCGGTTTCGTTCGAATCTAAATAAATTAGAGTTCAGTTGCCGGCAGTTTGGGTTTGCTCACGCTTCGAGTTTTAGGTCGCGTCATCTGGTCGAAATGCATTATTCGTATCTTTGTGATGTTTGACGGCTGACGATTTTGGAACATAATCGTTTTATCTCTTTTCGCTGTCGGGCTCATCGCCACCGTTTGGACGAGTTTCGGCTAAACATTTGGCAAATGCGTCGATTCGCATTCCTGAAATTTTCGCGCAATTTGGCCGGATAATGGGCCTCTAACGCAGCTAATGCGTTCGCAAACAAATCGTCGATATTTACTTCGCCAAGCCGCATGCCTCATTAATATTAATTATCCGCATTGCGAACGCGCCGATGAGGGACGTCAGTTAACGACGGCGCGCGCGACCATGACGCAACGAGGAAAATCGTACGGCGCACGCACGGTACGTATGTGGGCGCAGCGATTCGACGATGAGGGAAATGCGATTTTGAGAGTGTCGAACATTTTCCCAACAGATTCCCAACATTTCAACACGTCTCAACAATAAGGCACAACCCGATCGACACACTGACATACAGTTCGGCGCGTTCGCTCGTTGGACGACGGCACACTCTGTATACGTCGCGCGCGCAACGCACTCGGAGCGTTCGCGTGGTCAGTCGCCTCGTCTTCCTCCATTAAATGCCCATTGGCGATTCGCGATCGAATGCCTGTCGTCGTCGTCGTCGGCTGCCGTCGCGGTTCGATCGTCTGCTCACTCGGCGCGATGTTAGAAAACGCGCGCTAATTCAGACTTTCGTCTTATTTCGCAAATTCGCGCGCACCGCCGAAAATGCATCGGACGTTAATTACCTTCGATCCTTCGATGCTTCCAACGATGGCAAACATTTTGAAATAATCGATTCAACTATTAATCGATTAATAGCAATCGTAAAAACAATTGTTTACGGAATTATTGGTTGTTTGGTCGATTATTCGATTAATCGAACCTTTTTTTAAACATATTATTGAAATGAACACTTTAAATATTTAATTTTTTAAGTTATATTTAATAACTAATTAATGGGTCAGTATCGGTGGTCACCGTTGTTTTTATTTTCTTCTTCTTAAATTCATTTCTTATTTCTGCAAATACTATATAGTATACACAATGCCCCCAAATATTGTTGCCTCAAATTATAAATGCTTACTGATCTTACGTAAACATTGATTCCAAAACAAAACACCAAATATTTTGCCTTTTAACAGAAATTCTTTAACTTGATACATCATTTGCAAAGGAATCAAGTTGTATGACCAAGCAAATAAATTAATTACAATTAAATGAATAACAATACAAATAATCTAATTGTTAATCGAAGTTAAGGCGAATATTATCGATAAATTCGAATAATCGATGATGTTTTCGTCGCTGTCGCTGTCTTGCGATGACGCTCAACGACACTCAAAATTTCTACGCTCCAATGAAAAGTAATAGTAATAGTATAATAGTAAATCACAAAATCACAAATAGTGCTCCATAGTTAATAACTTATACAATATTTCAAAAAAAAAGAAAAATGAAAATATAAGTATTATTTAAAAAGTTACAGCACTTTAAAAATAACTAAATATTGAGGTACATTTTATCACAAAAAATGTCTTGACTTTGGGAGGCTCTCAGCTCTAAACCACTGTAGTTTTTGAAAAATAATCTATGAATTAAGTTGATTTAATTATTCTTACATACAATTACAATAAAAAATAGTGTTTTTTTATTGAAAAAAAAAACACTTTTGTCCGACGATTGTCGAACCAAACTGTTAGGCAACCACATGTGCGCGCAGAGTGTCGGAGAGCACACTCGAAGACCGACCTGCGCACGGAGCGTTGCCATTCAGTGCCTCCACACGTTAAGTGTGTGTGTGTGTGTATTTTTTTTTATCCAAACATTAAACGTGGTTCTTACGACGCAACACTCAGGGCCAGGCTAACTTCGCGCAACACAATCGTCACGCGCGCGCAACATATTGTCATCAAATCCGCGCCGATCGCACTTGATGACGCGTTTATCTGCTCGCGCCGAGAGAGCTTCCCAGCTGGCCGACCAGGCGTGCGGCATGGACGTTGAACGTCTGGCGGCGCGAATAAATCAGCATGCAAATTGGCGCCCGTCGATGTTCGAATTGTTCGCTGACGTCGCGAGCAACTTCCTCGTCGCGGCGCGCTGCGCAAAAGCGCCAATTAACGATCTAATCATTGCCAGTGCTGCTGCGACGACAACGCGCCGTCGACATCTAATCGATTTCGTCGCGTCGCGTCAGGTTGTTGTAGCTTCATCAATGACGCGGACGTTGGCCGCCGGAGCGTCGATACGACCGATCGGTACGTGGCCCCGACGATTATTCATATCTCGCGATGTTTCGCGCGGCGACGAGAGACGCGTTCGTGGCCCCCGACGCGCCGTCTCCGTCGGCTAATTTCTGTCCAAATGTCGACGCAATTGCGCGCTTTTTTACGCACGCCCGAAACAATGCGCGCCAATAAATAACGACGTCGATCGCGCGCTTCGGGCGACAAGACGCCGACCTTCGCATCGCTCGCATCGAAGATTCCGCGCCTTAGAACGCTAGCAGTTCGTACCGAATCCGATCGAGAACGTCGTCGAACTACGCAGTTTCGATGACGCGCCACCGGAAGCCACCGCGTGTCTGCGTTTGTCGACACGGCCGGCGATCGCAAGTTGGCATTAAAAGCTCGTTTCGTGATTAAAGGCGACTTAATTATGCTCGTCCTACTTTTTTCGGTGCGCTCGCCGGTAATCCGCGAACGACGTCGATTCGAGCGCGCACGACGAACGCAACGAATATGATAATGCGTGATCTATCGGCCCAGATACCGGCCGTTTGACGCGCGGTAATTACGCGCGACGGCGCCGGTCGACGACGGACTCGCGCGTTTCGATAACCGATCTTCGGCGCGCAATCGCCGACGACAATGCGTCCGGCGGCGGCGTGCGCGGCGCGTCGACACGTCGGTTCGCGCGTCTCGCACGCCGCGGCGCTCAGTCAATTGAAAGTGCTCGTTCGATCGAGTCCTTTTTGTTTTGCGCGCGCGGCACGCGGCCGGCAATTGGTCAATCGACGGCGCGCTCCGTCGTCGTCCCGGCGTTTTTTTCGGCCAGGCCTCGCGTTGCGTCGTCATCGTGCAATTGGCTCGTCTCTCGGCGCAATTAGCACTTGCTGGCGGTGGCGTCGCAACAAGGTGTCGCTCGGAGACGGCATTGCGGAGAATCTAGAAAATCGTTTCGCGTCATTGTTTCGGCAATAACGTCGCACGCGTTTTATCGACGAGCGATAAAAATCTATTAATAGCTGGTCATTTCGTAACCGTTTGTTTTTTGTTCTTGCTTGTTTCAGATTACTTCCTTCGGCGGTGCGTTCGGCGCCCAACGTGCGCGACGATTCGCGGATTTGTGGTTTGCGCAAGGGATCACGGCGACGACGACTTTCGTGAAAATACCGCATTATCGCGCGCGCGCGATGGAGCGAGCTGAAGTGGGCGCGCATTAGACGTGTCGTCGAGAGCCGCTCGCAGTAATCACTTTATCGTCGGTCGTCGTCGCGCATCGCACGCTCAGGGCTGCCGTTGCCCATCGTGGTGCCGCAACACACCCGTCCGTCCGTCCGTCCGTCGCATCTCGCGCACGCCGCCTTCCGCCGACTCGGCCGGCCGCGAGCGCGCCCGTTGGCGAATTTCCATGCGCGAGCGTAGTGCGCGTGTGCGTCGCGTCCGCTTTCCCGAACCGCGCAACGACAGCCGGGTGAATGCGCTTGTGCTTCGACTCGCTGTGCTTCTCGTCGTGGCTGAACAGTGCCGACGAGGGGGCCGCGACGACGACGACGGCGACGGCGGCGGCGGCGACGGCGACGCAGCGCGTTAGTTGCGGCGCCGAGTGCGTGAGCGCGGCGGCGTCGATGGGCGCCATCGGCGACACCGGCGACATGGAGTCGCTGCTGCGGGCGCGCGAGGACCGCATCCGGGAGCTGGAGGCCGCGCTGCGCGCGCGCAACGACGAGATCGAAGTGCTGCGCTCGCACCTGGACAAGTTCCAGAGCGTCCTGCACGTCGGCGGCAAGCACATCGTCGGCCAGCTGGGCCTCAACAACAACGTCACGCGCCCGCGCAAGCAGCGCGCCGGCATCTCCGCCGAGCCGCAGAGCGAGGCGACGCTCCTCGAGCTCTCCAAGCAGACGTTCGAAGTCTTCGAGAAGGAGGAGAGGTGCGTACCATGCTTTTCAGCGCGCGCATTGCGATCGCCGGAAGTACACGTCCATCCGCGGCCCGAAACGCCGAATGCGCTCATAATTCGCGTCAAGGTATTCGCGATTCGTGTTTCGATGGCAGATAGTGTGGTAATGCACATTATTCACGCGTCGGTTCGCCGACGATAACGTGTCGCGCGTTATCGCTGGTGCAAATATTTATAATTCGCGTGCGGCCAAAAACGCCTGGTTACATAAACAATCTGCGAACGATTACGCGCGATTCATTATTTGTCGGCGCGGCGCGCGTCCGTCAGATCGGAGTGTTCGCGAGACTCGTTGGGCAGTGACGAATTGCGCCGACAGCATCGCCGGATCTGTCTCGCCGCGCCGCCATTAGAGTCGCCGATTTCTTCGCGACGCGGCGCGAGCCCGCGGAAATTCGGCGTTCGACGATCGACAGCGCGCTCGCGCAGAGTGGGGGGCGGCTAAAAATAGCGCGCGCCGACGAGGCAACGAAAGTGACACGACGCGCGCGCGCACGTAATGGCCGCACGTAGATTGTTACACGCGTAAATGAGTAATCACGTCCGCCGCACACGCCAAGTTTACGTACGATTAATCGCCCGCCCCTCCCCCATCAAAAAAATAAATAAACAACACATCGGACGATTTAAGGCGATCGCTGCCCATGCGCGAATCGCACGCTTCTCTGCGCAATTTCTATCACATCGCGTACCGCCTATTATTATCAGCTACGATCGCGGCCGGCGATTTCTTCGTCGTGCGTTTATAAATACACTAAGCGGCCGCGAGCGCGAAAAATAAAATCGTAAATAAGTCGAAATATGTTCACGCGCTCGCCGCCGCCGCCGCCGCCGGTCGCGTTGATGTTTTCGTCTGGCGGCGGCGCACACCCACTCGTGAATGTCCCGGTCCGCAACGTTCGCGTCGCGCAATTCCGGCCCGCCGGAAGATCCGAACAAACGCGAAACGTATCGCGTCGATAAGGCCACGTCGGCGGCGCCGATGGCGTGAGCGATTATTTGTGTTGAATCTAGGACAACGATAGTTATTACTCATTATCGCACGCGGTCTGCGGCCAACAACAAGCGTTTGAGAGTCGCACTAAGTATTTGAGTACACTGGCAGACGCTGCCCTTGACTGAAAGAGCCGTTTAGTTATGTGCGCAGTTTTCTGCTACAGTTAGACCGCCGTGAATCGCAACCAGTTCGGTCCGGACATCTTCCTCGTGTAGCTCAGAACTGTCGCGCGTGTTTTTTTCTTCTTCTTTTTTTCGCTTATCTTTCATTCGACTGTCGTTTTGCCGTTATCGGCAACCTGACACTATCAACTTCTATCTACGTTTAATGTGCGTTCTTGCTTCTTCTTGACACGCGGAAACTTCACTTAAAGAGGAAACATAAATCGGCAACTTTTCGATGTCATCTGAGATGTATCGAAAAACGATGCCCTTTTATTACTGACAGCTAAAACAGCTAACGAATGATAAAGTAAACGAAATACGGCGGAGCCGTGTAAAAGTTAATTAACCGCTAACTAGATTCGCGGCGCGGAATTGGCGCGCGCCGAGATTCGGCGGCCGCGCGCGGGCGCCTCCGAACCGCCGTCGGGCGCGAAGAGCGGCGCCGATCCGGCTCGCCGATAACGCCGTTCGTGATTGCGTCCGTTCGCTCGCGACGTTTACACAGACGGTCGGGGCCGGACGCGCGATCGCCGATAACGCCGCCGAAATAAATCGGTCGCGCGGCCGGCCGCGGCGCGCATACAATGTGTCACAGCGCGGCGGCGGCTAATGACCGATCGGCGGTCAGCGGTGGTCGCGCGCGCCGTAAATCAATTTCGTGCGCGTCCCGCCGACGTTTATGATGCGCCGTAATTGATAAGGCGAGCGAACTGTTTGCTCGCGCGCGCGCATGCGGCGGCGTGCGTGCAAAGGCGCAAATCTGCCCGCGGCCTCGGGGCATGCCGTATATAAATTATATATATATACATATATATTTATATATATAAAAAAAAACAGCATGTGTTTCCCTCCGGTGAATGCCGGTGATTTATGATCGACGTGATTATGCTAAATGAAAGAACAGAACGCGTGTAACCCGCCGGTGTTTTTCGTGCACGATGCCAATTACCAATTATCCACGCCGCGCATCTGCACACCGCCGGCTACCACAACCGCCGCGGACGTGCGCCCCTCGTTTCGGCGCGACGTGCGGCCTTCGCGAGCGAAAATCGAGTTCGGCGCGTCGCTCTTAAATGTCGACCTGTCGATTATAAGCGCCGATCGACGGCGTCGCCCCCTGCGATCCGAGCGGAGGGCCCGTCGGAGATGCGGAGTTTGGTTGGACGACTCAATTAGCCCGCCTTCGGCAGGGACGTATCAGGCGTGCGGCGTCGTGTTGGGTGCGTTCGGCCGAATCGAGCGCGCGCGCGACGGCCGCTCCTGCATCTCGGGACGCTGGCGCTGGCGCGTTCGTAAACTGTCGATTTGCATATTAACGACGATCGCGCGCGTCCCGACATCTTCGGCCCGATAACGACAGGCGCCGCTTCGCTCGCTCCGCCGTCGTCGCTAATTGATTGACGACGCCAGCGCGTTCGACTCGCCGCGACGCTCGGTGTCGCAAAGGTCGAAAGGTGCGCGGCCGCGCGGCGCGGCGCGTCGGCTATTTTTAGCCCGGCCGTCATTGCTTCAACGAGATATAATTAGAAAATTACTGCCGCCGACGAGCGCGACTGCAATTGGCGCGGCTGGAGACGCGCGATCTTCTATCCGCCCGCCGTCCTACCGCGTCTCACGCGCGAATGTGGCCGAGGCGCGCGCGTCCGCCGCTGGCGCGAATTAAATTCGTTTCGCGTTGTTGTTGTTGCAGGTAAGGACGAAATTCCGCGGCACTCCGCGTGCAGTGCGAGTTTGGTCGCGTTCTTCTTGCCTGCCTCGATTCATGCATGTCTCCTTGCACGACTGATCATCGCGCGAACATATTAGGAATGTCAAACATATATCGATACATCGATGTATCGATATTTTATTGTTGTTTTCACGATATTTTTGGACGATATTTTATTTTTCGATATATCGATATAACGATATTAAATTTGGACTATCGAAACGGTATAAAAATCGATATTTTTTTTACCAAATTCCAATATATATGGAACCTAGTAGTAAATATCATACTGGAACACAAAGAATTTATTCTTGACCTGTTTAGATTTTATTTAAAAGCGAACGCGATATATCGATATATCGATATATATATATATATATATTTATTTATTTATTTATTTATATATCGATAACAATATTAACGAATAGTCATGCATGTGCGGCCGAACGGCGGCGTGCGGAAACTGCGTTCCCTCGTCGCCGCCGCGCGCGGCTCGCTAGCTCCGACCGACAGATGGCGCGGCGATCGCGCTCCGAGCGTCGAACGGATGCCGAACGCGCATCGCCGGACGTTCGAAACGCGTAGACGATTTTTCTTCTACGGCGCGGCTTTTCGCCTCTTAAACGTTTTAAACGTTTATGACTTGATTTAGTGAAATGCGCGTGCGTCGCGCGCAAATTACGACGCGCTCGCGGCGACCGGCCCGCTTTATTATGGCGCATCGAATGCTCGGGCGAGTTTTATTGCAATCGCTTCGCCATAAAATTACCATCTCTTCGCGAAGACCGACGACGACGAGTGGCGGGGCAAGAACGCGGTTCGTCGTCGGTCGGCGTTGGGCACGCGCGGGCGGCGCTCGCCGCCGCTTGCGTCGGGAGCGGCAAGTTAATGGCCGAATTAACCTACATTCGGCCGTCGCCAGGTATCCTTCGTCGAGCTAGCGCGCCGGCGATGATGTGCAAAAAAATTGAAAAAAAAAATAATAGAAAAAAATAAAGGAGCAAGCGAAACGATTACGGCGCGACGCGATCGTAAATCAAGGCGTTTTAATTGGGCGCGCGCGCTACCGTCGTTCGCCGTCCGGGCGTACAATCGATTGGGAATTAGCTTATTAACCGGGTTAGATAATCCGCAATTAAGCCAACGCCATTGCGACCGCGGCCGGCGCGACGCGATCCGGTCATTTTCGGCGCGCGGCGGGTAATTCGGCGAGGCGAATTGCGCAAGACAACCCGAATCAATTTTCGCCGAATCGGCGGCGAGATTTACTACTAGCGTCATTAGCGGCGCAGATTGCGTAAACCGATAATTGAGGATTTCGGCGGCGCGCCTCGCGAGTCGCGGACGCCGCGAGCGTTCGGCGCGCACGATCGTCGACGTTGCGCCGCCACCAGCGAACCCACCACCGATATCGCCGTTACGCCGACGAAGACATAAGAAAAAAAAAACAAATAATAATAATAAATAAGACGAGAGACGAACGTTTTCGTAATCGTGTTTAGTCAAGGATTATTATCATTGGCCTCCTCGGCTCGGATTAATCGAAAACGAGCGCGAAATTGACGTTCGCGAGCGTTTTAATGACGAATCGCGTGGAATTAATTCGTCCATGTTCGTGCTCGTAATTTACGTAACACATGATTGCGATTAAGAAATTCGCCAAGTTCCTTGCCCTCCTCTGCTCGCCGATCGGCAAATTTCGCGTTCGCTCCGACCGACATAGACGAAACGTTTTTGTGCGCCGGCTTTGAACCTCTTCTCGCAAACGCCGATAATGTCGTCGACTCGACACCAGATTCAGGCCGGCGCGATCATTAAACGATTGAAATACAAAGAATACGACTTCGACTTGATAACCGACTTCATCTGCGCGAATCCGCGAATTCGGACTTTCGGCGTAAATTAAATCAGAGTCGAGCGTGATTTACGAGCGCGTTAAGAGGTGCGAACGTGTTTACGCGAGAAATTTGTTTAACCTCCGTCTATCCCATTACTTTTCGGATTAGTATTCAACGTTTTTTTTTTTTGAGAAACAAAGTTATATTTATACAAAGCAATAGCAGGAGCGTCGTTTTACACGAAAACGCCGCAAAATTTTCATTTGCGACGCAATCAAAAATCTAATTGTAAGTCGACAAGGACAGCGACAAAGAATGCGTTAAGATACGAACGCATTTCGTTGCGCGCGCATTCGGGATACCTTCTGGCCGTAAACATTTACGAGCCCGAGTTGGAGTGTAGTTTAACATTCCTTCAATATTAAGCAGAAACATTTTGACTTGCCTAGCCGCGCCGAGGCGGAAACGGCCGAAGTGTTCGTGCACAGCGATTCGCGCATGCGCATTTCAATAAAATCCAATTGACCCGAGTGCCCACTTAAGAGCGACGCGATCGGTTTTCGCTGCGCGCAAATCGGCGTCGTCGCGATGTTGCGGCGCCAAGCGTCGCTCGCAGAGGCGTCCCGTGCCGACGAGCGTGTCGAAAGGAACGAGAAAAAGAAAACACAAAACCAGCAAAGTGGCATGCGAAAATGTAAACACCGTTTTCGCGTAAACGCGCCGCGCCGACAAAGTCGCGCCGTCGTTTCGTGCGCGCGCGCCGATCGGTAATGAAACAGGCGCGTCGCTCGAAAATGCTAGCCGCCGGCCGAAATAAGCTCGCATTAAACCGCGCGCGTTGCGTGCGTTTTCTGTTTACAGTTTACGCGGTTTACCGTGTAACAGAGAGGCGAAACGTGCGCGCGTCGAAAAGCCATCCCGCCGTCTCGCCATCTTCCGACGTTCCAGTGCGCATCGGTCATTCGACAAATGCGCTCGCGTTCGCGTTGCTGCTGCTGCTGTTTGTTGTTGTTGTTGTTTGTTTTTTTTTTATTTTATTTCGTCTTTCGTATCTCGCTGTCAGTGCGCGGACGGTTTAAACCAAACGCGAACGCGAGTCTAATCGAGCGTGTGCTGTGCGTGTGTGCGTGTGCATCGACAAACGAGCGGGTATTTCGGCGCGCATATTTGCGGCGTTACGCGTCACGATAAATCGGGATGTCGTCCGAATTTGTCGTCTCCTTCTGATTTATCGTCGGAAACGGGATTAAGTTATCACGCGACGCGCGAATGTGCAAAACGCGGACGTTTCTAGCGTTCCTCCTCGACGACGTCTGCGCGCGCTCTCCGCCGCTCCGGACATTCCCACCGTAAATATGGCGGTTGTTGTTTTTCTTCCTTTTCTCGCTTTCAATCGAATGAAGGCGCGCGCGGCAAGCGCACGCCGGCGACGCGAGCCGCATAATAATTACGCGCGGGAATTGCCGATTTGTTGCGCGCCGATTGAATTCCCGCGAATGCGGCAGGTGCGCCGTTTTCCTTTTAATTCTCGTCGCATTGCGTAAGACGAAGCGGATGCGAAATGTGGCGCAGACAATGCGACGAGGTGCCGGACGTCGTCGACGCGCTGAAATATAATATAAAGTATTAATCCGTTCGTTAATGGAATCGTAAAATTTCTGCCAAAGCGAGGGCGCTCGTAAACGGCGCCGGAAGACGATGCGAGCAGCGCAGTTGAGACGTTACGTTGTCGATCAATCGAGAGTGGCGAATTCTCAAAGTTGGCCGATACCACGAAAGGTTGTTGGTGCTGGTTGCAAATAATCGATTAAGCGATGCGTCGATTGCAACTGCAACTGTGAAAATAACCGTTTACATAATTATTCGTCGCTTAATCGATTTTAAGTGTATTAATCGATTAATCAATTTTTTTAAAAAGTTATCTTCAATATATTATTGAAATTAACACTTTAACAATTTCGGTGGTCACCGAGCGTTTCATGTTTTTTTTTTCTATTTTATTTTTTTATTTAATTCTTTCTTATTTCCACACCACACCACACGTAGCTGCCTCAAATTATAAGTGCTTACTTATCTTACATAAAGATTAATTCCAATACATGGCTATTAATTTTTAATTTCTGTTTGTTTCTTACAATCAACCATTCACGTAATTAGGAAAATGCATTCGAATAATTGATTGCGAGAAATCGATCCGTTCGATTACTTGCTAGTCAAAAATAAACGAACATTTTATCGAAGCTAAAACGAAAATAATCGATTGATCAATGAATTTTTGTACATCTCTTGGCGTTCGTCGCACGGTCGGTTCGAACGATATTTCTAGCACAAATCGCGACCGTGAGCATGCGAACGAAAGCGCGATTAATTAACGTGTCGGTCAATCAGCTGATCAGTCCGACGGGGCGAAAAAAAAAAAAAGAAACAACGGCAACAATTCGGCGGTCGTAAAAGGCCGAGGCCGATGAGAGACGCGAATGTGAAATCGCATCGTGCGTGCCGAATAGAAGTGTTTATCCGTTTTGGCCGGCTCGGCGCGACGCGACGGGACACGCCAAGCGGACGGCCGGGAACGCGACGACGAACCGCGAACGTTCGCCGCGTCGTTTGTCGATTTGTCAACATGCGCTCGTTGCGCGCGAAAATGAAGCTATTCGGCGCGTTTTAACATCTCGCACGCCCCGTTCTCGGACGCGCGGCGAGAGCGCGCCGTAAAATTTAATGTCCTTTTGTTGGCGCGCCGTCATCATCATTATGTCACGTTTCGTTGGGCAACAAGATCGACGCGATAATTTGCGTTAATATTAATAACGCGCGTCTATAACGCGAACTTGTTACAACATTATTAAGCGGCGAGCGCGCGGTGCAACTTCGACGTTTCGACAATAACTCGCTCGCGATGCCGGGTGCCAGTTTGGCCTAGAAAAATCGCCGCTATCAACGCGCACGAACACCTGGCGGGTAATCGATTCGCTCGCAAGATTAATGTCTAAATTTTATTTCTTTCGGCATGATGCCATCGCAATTCTCCGAGCATCTGCGAACGAATTAGTTGTTAATTGCCTCGGGCCGTGCGCAATGAGACGCGAAATTGCGCGACCGGCTCGTTTGCAACGTGACTTATCATTGGCGTTAACACTTTCGTCGACATCCTGTATGCGCACCGGTGCTACCGAACGGAAGTTCCCCGTCCAGCCAGTCAGAATCGAGATATTCCCGGCGTGCACGCGTAATTGGGCCGCATTTATCATCGTCGCGTTTCGCGAGCGCGCCGATTTCGTCGCAGGCACGCGTTTGTAGTCGCCGGCGTCCTGAATTATTTCGATCGTGTTCGCCGCGCGTGGTATTCGTTTCGCTTGCGCGGAAGCCGGAGACGAACGCGCGCATAAATTCGGGTGACAGTTGCGGGTCGCGCAGGTGTCGCGCGCGAGTCCGTTTCGCGTCGCACGGAGCGCAATCGAGGTGTACGCATTTCGCACGAGAGAGAGAAGGAAAGCGCTCGTGTTTGAACTTTAATAACAATTCTGCGCTTCCGCGTTTGATGTTGTTCGTTCGACCTTCGCGTGGCGTTCGAGCCGCGTCGCGAAACGTGGCGCGTGACAGAGACGGGTCGACATGGCGACCGACTAGACGCGGCGACGCCCGTCGGACACGCTGGTTTTTAATCGCCGGTTGCGCAACGTCGCACGTCGGTGCGCCGTCTTCGTCGCGCGTAACACTCGCGTGCTCTGCCGTACTACTTTATTTGTCGTCACGTTTTGCACACTCAATTAATATTGTCGTTCGGCGATGGCGATTTTCACTCCATTGTTGGACTTGAGTATTGTGTACGCCGCCAGCTGCAGGGCGTGCGCGGGCGCCGCTGGGAGTAGCTCGAAGTTGCGCAGAATTCTGCTAATCGTCGACTTCATTTCCATCACTGCAAACTTCTGTCCGATGCAGTTCCGCGGTCCAGCGCTGAAGGGTATGAATGCGAACGGTCGCTTGCCGCTGCAGTTTTCGGGCGCGAAGCGTTCGGGCCTGAACGCCAACGGATCCGGGTGGAAGTTCGGATCTCTGTGGATCGCGTACGCCAGTATGCCGATTGTCATATCCTTCGGATACGTTATGCCATCTGCGATTGCGAACAAGTTGCGTTAAGTCGCTTGCCGCGATGGCCGATCAATGCGTCTTACCATAAGTGAAGTCTTCCAACGCCCTCCTGGTGTAGAACGGAGCCGAAGGGTACAATCTCAAGGTTTCCTTGATGACCATTTCCAAGTAGCGCATTTCCTGCAGGTCGTTGTAGGCGCATGCGCGCTCTTTGTCGTCTCCGAAAATGTCGCGCAGTTCTTGGAACGCCGCCTGCTGAACGGCCGGGTTGTGCGCGAGGCTGTACAAAGCGAAGCTGATTCCCGCGGCGGTTGTGTCATGTCCACCGAACATGAACGTGGACACTTCGTCGCGAATTTCGGTGTTGGTCAGAGGTCGGCCGTCGACTGTCGACTGGAGTAACATGTCCAGAAAGGGTACCCGTTGCTTTCGACCCAAATCGTCGGTGTCCGCAGAGCTTCTCTTCTCCGCCGACAAACCGAGGAGGTTCTCGCGGCGCATGCGAATCACGGAATCAGTGTGTCCGTGCAGCACCTTTATACATTTCTGTTCCTCTTTGTGGAGGCTACTGCACTCGTATATTTTGTCGTAATAGAAGAGCGGATTGAATCCGCGCTGCTGAATGATGCGACCCATGTCCGAGACGCATTGAGCGTATTGCGAGTGTTCCTCCAACTGGACGTTGATGGAGATGCCCATCGCCGTTTCTAAAATTGGGAAATCGGACAAATTGGAACATTTCAAATCTAACGATCTGCGCGACACGATGGCACGCCTCACCGCAGATGATGTCAAGCGCGCAGAGCGTGACATATGGAAACACATCAACGCTAGGCGCACCGATTTTCTGCCTGAGCTTCTCAATCAGCACCGTCGCGTTGGCGTGGAAGACGTCGATAAACTGTTCCAGTATTTGGAAGTGAAACGTTGGCGTTAGCATTTTCCTGTGCGTGCGCCAATGGTCACCTGGCACGTCACATTAACGTTTCGTTGCGTGGCAAATTCCGAATAGGTACTCACCAATGCTAACAAGTAGTCCCTCGCCTAACCACGGCTTGAAGAAGTCATAGCCTAAGCCCTTGCTCGTAATTGTCTGACTACTTAGCAGGAACTCGATGAATTTGTAGTCTCTCGTCATCACAATGGCACGAAAACCCATGTGTATACGCAACGTGTTAGAGCCGTACTTGTTCATCCAATCAATCATCACTTCCGTGGATTGCTCCGGTTTCCTAAACTGTAAAGCATTTCCAATGATAGGCCATACCGGAGGCGCGGGGATCTTTTTCACATAGCGATAGTAGCGACTGTACTGGTAGTAGTACCAGTAGGATGTTAATCCCACACACAGAGACACGAGAATCTCCAACCACATAGCGTTGTGTTGTTGTGTGTGACAGGCTGGCAACTAGTTTCGATTAACGCAGTGCATGAACTGCACACTATCACTATCGCCGTGTGATAACTATATCTGTAAATCAAACACTTGAGCTTTGAGCTGGCAGTTTTATTGCTATCTGACATTCCTCTCAAAAGTGAGCCGGCTCAATTGACTACAGTCACCCCACGTGTAATAAAAGTATTGATCTACAATGTAGACGTAACGTTAGTAGTGGCGTTTTTCAATTGCGATTTTCACGCCGTTCGCTGCCTTGAGAATTAACTCGGCTGCGAGTTGCAAGTGGTGGGTCGGCGTCGCGGGTTTCAGTTCGAAATGCCGCAGCACGTTGCTTACGGACGCCTTCATCTCCAACATTGCAAACTTTTGACCTGCAGGATATCGGACAGATAAATGTACGCCTGTCGCGACGGCGTGTCTGAATCTACACGCTTACCGATACAGTTCCTTGGTCCGGCACTGAACGGTACATACGCGAAGGGCTGTCTGCCGTCGTAATTTTCGGGCGCGAAGTGTTCTGGATCGAACTTTTCCGGCTCCGAGAAGTAGTCGGGGTCCCTTTGAATGCCATAAGCAAAGATTCCGATGCTTAAGCCCTCAGGAAGGATCATGCCATCTGAAAATGCATAGGCACACTAGTACATTCCGGCGTTTCTATAGTTGGTTCAAGCGTTTACTGTATGTTATATCCTCTTTTAACTTTCTCGCGTACAAAGGCACCGAAGGGTACAGGCGCAGCGTTTCTTTCACAACCATGTCGAGATACTTCATCTCCTGCAGGTCTTGATAGGTGCAATCGCGTTTCGTGTCATCGCCGAAGATGTTTCTCAGCTCTTCGAACGCTTTCTCCTGCACCACGGGATGATTGGCCAAGTTGAAGAGAGTGTAAGAGATGGCGGCCGCAGTGGTGTCATGCCCTTCGAACATGAAGGTGTCCACTTCCTCGCGAATCGCCTTATCGGTCAGGGGCACTCCGTCGACGTTGGCTTCTAGTAACATATCCAGGAACACGGTGCGTTTCTTTTGACCAACGTCGTCCGCTTGTTTTCGCGCCGACATGGAAGCGTCTCGTAGTTGGGCGCGTCGCTTGCTGATCACGGAATCGGTGTATCCGTGCAGCACCTCTAAAGCCGCCTTTTCGTCCTGATAGAGTTTGCTGCATTTGTAGATCAGGTTGTTGTGGTAGATCGGATTAAAACTGCGTTGCTGGATGATGCGTCCCATGTTCTTGACGCACCTGGTATATAACGAGGATTCTTCTTGCTGCGCATTTACGCACGTTCCCATGGCAGTCTCTGCATCAACGCGCGAATATTACATTGATAATAATAGGTACCTAGGTGACAGTATTAATTACCACAAATAATATCCAGTGCGCAAAGAGAAACATAGTTGTAAACGTCGAAGCTTTCGTTTCCGAGTTCCTTCTCGAGTTTTTGAATCATGATGCCGCCCTTTGCGTTGAAAACTTCGACGAATTGCTCCAAAATTTTAAAGTGGAATGTGGGAGTGATAATTCTTCGGTGCGAGCGCCATTTCTGCCCGTCGCTGGTAAGGAGTCCAAGGCCTAGCCATTCGTGAATGAAATTGTAGCCTATCCCTTTGCTTAAAATGCTTTGACTGCTGAGGAGGAACTCCACAAATTTGTAGTCACTGGTTTGCAGAAAACTTCGGAAACCAATGTGGATTCTGATGGTTTTCGTATCGAGTTTCTTATATAATTTATTGAGGACGGGTATTACCTCTAAAAACACGTCAATAATTCGAAGGATTGTTTCCTGAACAGTACAACACTTTACCTGTGCTGGTACTGAATTCCAAGGCATTGCCAATAATGGGCCAGACGCGTGCAGATGGCACACTCTTGATGTGCCGGTAATATTTCCAAAATGTCAAGAACCAAGATCCAAGTATGCCCACGACGACATATATTAGTATTTCAAGAATGACAAGCATGACGCGGAGACAGCGATCTCGTGCATGCACTACTTCCGAAGAACACTAGGCCGCAACTGAGGAGTGGTTGTCCGTGTACAATCGGTAATGTAGGAACGTTTGACGGTGGTCCTCCCCTCTTCTTTGGGCCAATGTACAGTTTGCTGCACTCCAGAATCACAAATGTGTTTATACGTGCTCAATATTCAATGATGTTTTGAAGCTTTCGTGTTAAGTGCACATACTCATCATGAGTAAATCCTGCGGCGTCGGACTGGTAAGCGTAAGTTGCAGAGTCATGCGTCCAAGTATACACAACAAATAATTGTCGCGCAAACATGTATACAATGACGGGCAGAAGTGTTGTTTGTTGGCGCGTTTTCTTGCGAGTTGCCGGCGATAACTTAATCCTGACTGCGAATAACCTTAGCTCGATCGGGAGTTTATCGGAATGTAAGAAGGGAGACGCATTGCAGCCGATCGCACAATGAGCTGCTGGAATCTATTCGCGCGAATGATGCACAAGCGAACGGAGGATGCGCGTAGGCCGCCGCCGCGCGATCCCGCCGGCGCGTCCGGAGACGGCGTCACGTCGCTGGCGTTCATGCGCCGCCTCCTGCAGGAACGCTCCGAGGAATGCAAGCGGCAGGAGGCGCGCGCCAATCGTCTCGAGCTCGAATTGGACACGCGCGATCTTCAGCTGCGTCACCTGCGCAACGAAATCGATAAATATCGACAAGTGGTGAATCCCCTCACGCAGAAAATAATCCACGAGTACGATCGCGTCGCGGCCGCTGCGGACGCCGAGGCGCGCAATGCCGTTTTGGCCGGTCTCATCGAGCCGCGCATCAAGCGACTCGCCATCAGCGCCGAGCCGCTGCGCATTAGCGACGCAAAGGTCGAGAGAGTGCCGAAGAGCAACAAGTACGACATGGATTCACTTTTACGCACGTCTATCGTGGCGTTCGTTTGTTTCTTCTTCTGTTTATTAGAAACTCTAATCGAGGACGTTTTGCTCGTTGCAGATCAAAGGAATTGATCAAAGCAGCCATTTTGGACAATGACTTTATGAAGAACTTGGAGACGACTCAAATTCGAGAGATCGTTGATTGCATGTACCCCAAGGAGCACCAGCAAGGCAGCATCATTATTCGAGAAGGCGACGTCGGCAGCATCGTGTACGTTCTTGAAGGTGAGTGCGTAATTATTTAATTCTATGGCGTTGCTCGCGATCGGTACACCTTGACGATTCGAACGAGATTCCGAACTCTGCTCTTCCCTGGACGAAATGTAGTTGCCAGCGACATCTGTCCGCCAAGGCCGGCGGCCTAACCGGCTGAGTCGACCATTACACCGCAGTTGGTTGCCTACGTTTAAGTCGACAATTCGAAAGTCGCCTTAGCTCGAGCAAAGAATGCGGATTTCAGCCAGCCTGCGGTGTGATTGTGAATGGACAAATGTTCTCGAGTTAAAGATAAATTTAGCCGCGGGCCGCGTACGCAGGCGGACACGGCTAATGTCGAACGATGTAATTTTCATCGCGGCGTGCGGTGCTAAAGGTAACATGCAGTCGCAGGAGGTAAAATACCAAGGCCTTCCTTGCAATTGAAGTTTTGTTGCGATTTTTTATTGGTCGAGTTTAGCTCGCACTGTGATTACCGTTGATGCCGTTCAATTTGTGGCGATTACGCCGAGCGCGCGGCGAGCGCTTTCGAACGGACGGATTCAATGACGACGCGCGCGAGCGAATGGGAAGGAATGGAAATTCCCGGTCGACGGCGTTTCGTCAACGCGTCGCCTCCGCCCTCGTCGTTGCGTAACGTGCTCCTCGCGGCGGCGGCAAACGTCCGAATGCATATCACGTCTATTTTCATCGCCGGCGCCGTTTCGATTTCGTCGAAGCGCGCGTTATTAAGACGCTTGCGCGTGCGCCATGTGCGAATGCAACGCTTGACCTGTTGCTCTTTGCGGACCCGCGAAGCAGCGCCGAGTCGTGCCGAGCCGGCCGCCGCGTCGTACGAAACTTTCTGCTAGCGAGAACGACGCTCGAATGTGATTTAGAGCTGTTTGGAGCGCCGGTTCGCCTTTCGCGCCCCCTTCGCGGAGACCCGACATTACTTAGGATCTTATCAAATTTACACAACAAGTTTACATTCGCGTAATACGCCCGACGTTATCGACGCTCGGCGAACAATGGTCGCGCGTCGCCGGCGCTGTTTACAATCCTTTTAAGTCGATTCACGACGCTCTATTGAGGTCCGGCCGAAATTGGTGCGTTCGGAAAACAAACAAAAAAAAAGCAACGAAGAAGAAAAAAGAAGCACGCAAACGAAACGGCTCCGCCTCGCCGAGTCGCAGCCGAAGAGGCATCAAATCTGTTATTATGCCCACATGCGCGGTGGATGCCGTGCGCGGCGCGCACCTAGACGCGAGTGAATGCGGGCGAAGAGAAGTTGCGGAGCGCTGGTCGGCGGAGTCGGGCCGCTCCGGCCGCGCACCAAGTCGGCGCTTCAGTCAGTTGGCGAAGAGAAGCGCGGCGCGCCGCACACCGCCGCGCCTTCCACGCGCTCCGATAGAGAAACCGCAGTCGTCGACGCGGCGACGCGCTCGGCGACGCGACTCCCGACTCTCGGGCGACAACTCGCGCATCTCTCCCGGCAGTGCGCGCGCGCTCGCCGATGCCCGAAGGAGGTAGCCGGAGGAGATCGCGCTCGTCGCGTCGCTCGCATGCCGCCGCTCTCTCGGTCCGCGCGGCCCGCGCGAATTATCTCGCCGCCACTGGATTCAGCTTGACTCGACTAAAAAGATAAGTGACGACAGCGTTTCACGTGCATCTCACGCTGGATTAATTGAGTTACATGTGCTCGCATCGCCGCATCTCTGTCGTGCGGCATAAATTGTTAATTACTCGCGCGCATGGTAAGTACGCGCGCGCCCACAAAGTCACAAAGAATGCGTCGACGGATTGCGATTCGCCCGCTTTATAATGACACAATCGTCGCGTTAACGTCGTCGCGTCAACGTTGCTTAAACACTCGCATTGAACCATTTCGATGGTCGCTGAAATAATGCGAAAACAATAACGCACGTCAACGCATTTCAGCGCATTTTGAACACGTCGAATTCGACGCCGAGAGCCAGAGACCGATGGCACTTGTGGGTAAATATTTAAAAGGGATCAATCCAAACAGTAGCTGTTGTTATATTCTCAGTTGCGTGCAAAATAAACAGTTGGCAGACGTGTCGGACGCCCCAACGAGTGCGCTAACAGTAATAACAGCGCGCGACGAATTTCGCCACTTTGGCCACGTTCGAGCGCCATCCAACCGCACGCAAGGGGCTAGTGGCGGAAAGAGCGCGTCATGTTAAATTCATACAAGTAGGTGCGATCCGGTTCATGCTAGCCGACCTGCCTTCCATTTGATTCCGCGCTGCGTCCATACCTAGCCAGCGGCTCGCACGACCGCATCGCAAAAAGTGTTACGTCGAACGGATTTTCATGCGTTCGCTAGCCGGTGCGAACTTAGAAGACGATTAGAAGAACTTCTCCTGTTGCGCGACGCACGTGGAAGCTATTTGCGCCCAATTAGCTCACAGCCAGATACGTCCCGACGTGGAAGTGTGATTTTCCGCGAAACCAGACATGACCAGTCGTTTTTCCGATTAGTCGAGTTGTGAATTTCCCCATCGGAGTGATTCACGGCGCGAACCGACGCACCGCTCGCCGCACGTTCGCGCAACGAACGAAACCGATTCCTCGACGGCGTTGGCGTCGGTTTTTGCGCCGTTTTACGTCGATTGTGTGTGTTTTAAGTCATTTGCTTCGTGCCGACACGAACGCGAAGCGCGTCCGTCCATCCATCCGTTCCACTTGCCGGCCGCGTCGGCTTGTTCGCCATCGTGTTCGCTTCCTTTCTTTGTTCCGCCGACGGTTTCTTCCTTTTTCCCTTCGATTTTCCGCTACAAATCAATTGCCTCGCGTCGTAAATGTATCGGCGCATCGATGCCGACGCCGTTTCGACGCGCATGCACTAGTTTGCCGCCGCAGGCCGGCGGGTCTTTGACTCGCTGTTATTAATTCTCGTCGAAGGCGAACGGCAATTATTCGGCCCGGCCGTAATTGTTTAATTGCATCGCGCGCGCGCGCGCTTCCGACGACGACGTGCGGCGGGTGGGGTAGGGGCACGTTTCAGTCGCGAGAAGGACGGCGCGGGACCTGAAATGAACATCGAACGCGTTCGCGGCGAATAAAGTCGTTTGCGTGTTCGCTCGCGTGTTGCGTTGCCGCTTCGCACGGCGCATGCGCCGCATTTCCGCGGCCCGCGGCAGGAATTCGCGTACTGAAACTGTGCGATGCCGTTTCGATTCTGGACGCGTCGGGCGTCGTTCGAAACGCGCCGCGCTGAATTTCGAATCGCACCGAAACCGATTCGTATTTGCATACCGTCCGGCTAGAAACCGCGCGCACGCGCGCGAAAAAGAAACGCCACTTTCTTTGCACGACGTTGCGCTGCGCCAACGGACGCGGCGCGCAATTTTCCAATGCCGCGAACAATGTCGCGGCCGGTGATCTATCCGGGCCGCGTCCACAAGAAATCGACTTTCCAATGCGTCGCCCGTCGCCCGCCAGTTGCGACGAAAAGCAACGCAACCGCGTAACACGCATTGCGTTGCGAACGCAACGGATGATTGCGCCGATATTTATCCTCAGTATCATTATCGCACCGATTGGCGATTGGCGCGAATTCGACGAAAGCCATTCGCGCGACGTTACGCATCGCCATCAGAACCGGCGAAGACCCCGCGCACGCATGTTACGAATGGCGCGCGCTGCTCGATTGTGTGTGAGTTTCTATTCAGTGGAGAACTGCAATTTCAGCGGGCCGGCAGCGAGCGAGAAGAACGAAGATGCGGGCGACGCGCTAACAAACTCGAGAACCAATTTCCCTCCAGTAAAGTCAAACTTCGCTTGGTCGTGCTTTGCCTTTGCAGTAACGAGAAGAGAAAATTGCAAGCAGTAATTACAGTCATGAATGTTATTAAGCACGAATCCCTTGCGCGATTATTGTCACGAACTTTTGGCGCGCGCGGCGGCGTTTCACCGAAACTCGCACTCCAAGGTAAGAGTCAGCTGCACCTGGTGGTGCATCCTGCGACGTTCGCGTCCATTCGTAATCATTCGCGCGTTCGGGGGGTCTGGGGTGCGCGTCCGCGTGCTGCGATCGGCGTTGGCAAATTGGCTAATTGCGTACGTCGTCTCGCGTGGCGAAGGCGCACAAGTTGCGCTCTGTTTGCGCGATTTGCGCGATTGCGTCGGGCGCGCGCGAACTGGACTAATCGCGGAAACGCGACGCTGAATACAAAACGTTGTTAAGGCGGCCACCTCTCAGACGCCGTTCGGCGACAGGCGAGAGATGCGCGAATTGCCATATGCCAGGCATTGGGTTACGTACATTTGCTTTTTGGGAGTTTCACTTTTTTCGTGATTTCACGTCGTGAAGCAATTCCGAATTCAACATGAACGCCACTCTGACGATATCCGTGCGCGGATGTTTTTCAATTTATTTACATGACATGCAAATCTTGCCAAAGTTGGTTGTACGTTTGACAGATAACCGCACATTCTTCTTCGCAACCGAATCAATGGCTTTCAATTTACCACAACTTTCTATCGCAAATTACGCCGGAATAATGTCGATTGCAATCATTTCACGTGCATGTGCATGTGATTTTACATAACGAATTAAGCGCGTTTGTAAGTCGTTAATTCATTTCCGCGTCGCCACGAACGAAGTGTTCGCGACGACCGGAAGTGAAACTAAATATTGGCTCCGGCCCGTCTGAGAAGCGGTCGCACTGGAGACGCGAAACCAGCTTGTACCCGAAACCTAATGAAATTTATTACGCCGCCTCGAGAAGTTAATTGAAAGGCAGTATTGGGATCAATTCTGTTTGGTGTCGGTTTCGGGTGTCTACGATTCGGCCGCTTTCTCGCGTTCGCAATGCGTTTATTGCTTATCGGTCCGGTTAATGACGTTTTAATCGCCAAAAAAGCGCTGTGTGGAAAATATCGCCTTAATCGATGTCGCCAGGAAGCAGCGTCGACGAGGCTACACGTGTTTTGCGCTATCATTCATTAGGGTTATACGTTTTAACGATATTTGTTAATATTAGCAGATTGTCTCTTTCTCTCTATCTGTCGCAAATGACGTGCGCGACGTGAAACTTTGCTGGCGTAGAGTTTCTTGAGTGATAAATTCGCACGTCCCGCAGCCAGAGAAACATCAGCACATTCGCGTGGTTGGTCGAAGTTTCGGTAATTTGTGCGTCGGAATTGCAAACAGGCGACAAAACAAAGAGCGACTACGAAATGCGCGTGCCGGACGCGGAATCGCCGCCGCCTGAACTTTGCAGCGAGTTTAAATATAGATCAAGCGCGCGATTTGGATTTGAGTTTTGTAAAAGTTGTCCAAGCATCGGTCGCGACAACTCCCAGCAACAGCAACCGGTTTCGCGCGCGTACCGATCGCGAACAAACGATCGTGCGGCGCGTCGCGGCGAATTTCTTGAGGTAGCGAACGCAGTATCGCCGCGCCGCGCCGGTCGCGCCCGCCGATTAGCGACCAGAAAACAGTACTTCATCTCGTCTCGCAGCATCGGCGTTTCCCTCCTTCGCAGTCTGCTAGAATGTCTAGTCCGTCTAGCCGCAATCCGCGCGCAGTCGAGCGCGACTATAAAACCGAGCAGAATAAACCAGGACTCCTAAACGCAATACATAATTCATTAAGTTATTCGCGCAACGTGCGCGCCGAGCGGCGACGCGTTGGCGGAGGCGAAAGAAATGAAGCAAAATGACAATTTTGCGCCTCGATGCGTCGTCGGCCGACACAGAAACCGAACGGTTCGCGGCATAATTCTCGGCGTTTGTGGTTTGTCGTTGTGATATAACTCGCGCCGCGGAGGTGATGCGTGAGTAATGGGATGATGCAAAAGGCGTGCGAATCAGTCCGCGCGCGGCCTTTGTTCGCGAGTCGCTTTGCGGGTGGATCATTTCGTTCGGCGCGCTCGGCTCGCTCGACGCCTAATTGAGTTAATTCACTTTCAAACGATTCTCGTTTTCGAACGCGCGAAATTGCGCGAGCTGAATCTGCGCCGCGCCGAATGAAAATGAAAACTGGAAATAATGCCATTATGCAGAACGCCACGCGTTACCGCCATTTGCGCGTGGCGTACGGTGATGCGAAGACGTTTAATAAACGTGCGAGAGTCGTTGCAGCCGCTCAGCGTTTTTCTGGAACTCGCCGCAAATGTTTTAATTCGTGCGCGTCGCGATGCCGTTTGGGTGCAACGAAACGTGTTGTTTTCGTTAAAAATTGCTCAATACATTACGCAAGCTCCGAGCGGCTATTGTCCAAACAGGTAAACACATTCACTCCGCGGCAGCCGAAAACAACACGGCCAATTGACTCGACGCCCAATCACTCATTTCGATTCAATAATCTCGATGACCTTAATGGACGCAAACTCAAATCCAATCGGCTGCGATTCGAGCCCACGAGCCGAAACCGGCTTTCTTCATCTCGACCCCGCTCACAATCGGTCGGCAAAAACGCATGCATATGCCGCATTAGCAAGCTGTTATTAACAGCCGCGCGCGAATGTAGAATTGAGTCGCTCGATGTAGGAAACGTCGTCTTGCCACTATAGACAAAGACGCAAATCTCAAATTGGGCATCATTAATTTGTTTAATAACGTCGAACCGGCATCAAGCTGGCTCCATAACAGTTGCTCCAAAAACGCCGCTGTCGTCCACGTGGATTTACCATCTGTGCAAACTATTACTCTATGATATTTTTGCATTATTACTACATGGCGCAGTTTCTCGGCTTTCGAATGGCACTAGTTTGATCAAAGGTGATTCATTGCAAATTGACTTAGAAGTCGGACTTGCACACCTATTTTATACACGTAAAAATAGATTTCTGCCATTAAAATCATTGTTGCAAATGATTAGCCCATGATATTTTTGCATCATTAGATAAAGGTGCTTCTCAGCTTTCGAATGACACTGGTGTCATAAAAAATTATTCGGCGTAGCTGTATCAAAATTGACATAGAAGTCAACTTTGTACAGCCATTTGAAATACACAGGAATAATAGAACCATGAGCGCAAGATGACTAGCTGAATGCATGATATTTTGGATAATTGGCCGATAGGAATAAAACAAAGAAGTCAATTTTGATATAGATGCAATGAATCACTTTTGATAAAACCAGTGCCATTCGAAAGCTGCGATACTGCTCTATGTTATGATGCAAAAATAATATAAGGGGGTAATGATTTGCACAGCTGGCATGTGACTACAGCGGCGTTTTTGGAGCTACGGTTTTGGAGCCAGCTTGATGCCGACTAATGTCGAAGAGGCCGGATGGAGCGAAATTGGCCTGATGGCGAAGCGCGAAGCAACACGTCGCGCTCCTCACACCGCAGAACATTCTCTCGGCCGGTTTCGTATTGCCGCGACCTTACTCATTCTTGCCTTGCGAGTTAGAATTTAATGACCTTTACAGAAAATGCCGACCGATGCGCAAGTAACGCACGACGCACGGCGCCGAGAGAATTCTCGTTAATAAATCACGGCTGCGCGGCGGGTATCTGCCATAAATGTTTCGCCGCACGCCAGATCTTAAGCGCGCTTGTATCCGATTAGTCTGGCTTGGCGAATCTTGCGAAATTGCACAAATTCGAAATGGTGTTTCAAAGCCTTTCATTGTTCCTCTCGCGGCCGCGCCAGGCGTTTGCCTTCTCGCGTTGCGAAAGCGCAGCGGCGACGTGCATTCTTCGGGCATTGTTCGCGACTTTATTTACGAATGCGCGCGCAAGAACAAGTGCGCGCGCCGCCCCCACCGCCGTTACGCGCGTCGTCGGATTTCGCCACGTTCGCTCCGTTGCAAAATTGCATCGGCCGACGTAACGGTTCTAATAACCGAAAACGACGTGCGCGCGACAATGCGTTTTCGGAAGGCAGGACTAATCAGAGCGTGAAACGACGCTCATGGGCCGCTTGCTTTGTTTTTCGTGTTTCGCCGCGCACGCCCATTCATTCGCTGCTTCTGCTCCTTGCGTTGCGCTATGACAGAAGAGGATTATGCGCGAATTGTGCGGCGGTCTTGGCTTTTAAACGCGACAACAAAGGCGCCTTGCGTCGTTGCGCCTTACGACATTTTTATAAAGCACTTGGTATTGGTTTAAAGGAGTTCAATGCCGTCATCGTCGAGACGTCGACGAAAGCCGGCGCGTTTATTTTAGAGAAAACGTATTGACCATAGTTGAAAAGCCACTTTTGAGACTACTTCCTCTTGTAAGTAGCGCCAAGCCAAAATAAACACAATATTAACCCAGATTTATATCTCCGAAATAAATGCGAAGATGCGTCACTCTCTCTTCTCGGATGGCCTCTTGACCGAAAACGTGCATGCGCCCGTGCGCGCCAACGAAATAAAAAGTAACAGACTCGAGCAGCTTCAGCCGCGGCCGGCAACCCGAGCGCAAGCTTACGACTTCGTTTCTAAAAGTTGACTCCAAGGTCAGATATCTGTACGTACTCTGTGACCGCATCGGAATCGTGAAGTCTAACAACACAATGTTCGGCTCCACCTATGATGATTCATTCGACTTATTCCGTGGTCAAAACCTCTAGAAACGAAATGAAAAGCGTGTCGAGTTTGCATTTTGTACTCCCGGATTTCGAAATCGACGCGTTCGCTGTACGTAGCGTGCGCGAACCATTATTGCACATAGTTGCATATAGAAATCGGTGGCAAGAAGTGGATAGGAAGTGATTGGTAATGCGTTGCGGCAAGATTATGACATGCAAATGAGCGAATATAATCGAAATCAAAGTAAAGAACGCTCGAAAGTATTCCATTGGTGGTCTGCTTGCGTGCGCATAATTCTCATAGTGGAATAGCAGGCCGGAAGTAATCGATAACTTGACTTTCCAATTTTATTACGTAGCATACAGCGATGCTTGCGCGTAACGTAGGGTTTGCTAAATAAAGCGAGGTAGCAATGACATAACGGAATGGCGATCCGTCGAAACATTCTTTTGGTGCAATGGTGCGGTGGTTGAACACTCTGTTGGTATAGTGGCAATGACGACGTCGATGAAGGCACATCATCAGCATCGATAGAACTCCACAAAAGAGCCATGCGTATTAAGAACTATCCCGGCAAGGCGGTCCAGAATGACCCGGGCTGGTTGGAGATGGACGTGCCGCCAAGCGCGCGCGGAAAGCGCTACGAGGCTAACTGGACGAGCGCCCCGGAGCTGCCAGGAGGAGGAGACGCCCCGGCACAGAACGCCAAAAACGGAATCAACGTCTGGGAGGGCACGCTCCGCGGAACGTCGAAGCTCTCGCAGTATCAAGCCCTTCTGGACGAACTGAAGGAATGCGCCAACGCCACGACGCCCGCCTGCCCGCCGGCGCCGGCCAGAAGCCGCCCCAAACTGAAATACCACTCCGACAAGTGCCTATCGCGAATTAACTCGAAGACGAAGCACGATTTCGAAAAGAAGAACGTCCACTTCGTGAACGTCAACGCCGCCGACCCGTTGTACTACCGCGACGAACACGACTTGGACGACGACGGCCGGTGGATAGACGAAGTTGACTATGTGGAATCGCGCCGACATGGGGGTGGACGCGCGCGTCAGCGCATACCGCCGATGAAGCTCTATCTGAGCAGCCCCGAGTTGTCCGATTCGGACAAGAGCGCGAGCGGCAGCTCCGGCTCCGCGCACGGCTCTGGAGCGGCAAGCAGCGCCGACGACCTGGAGGCGGACGTTTACGCGCATTTATACAAGTGTGGGAGGACCAGTCCCGTCAAGAGCGGCGGCAAGGGCCGGCTCAACGGCGACGACTTTCTGATACCCAGGCCGCGCCTCGTGGTGCCGGTGCATTCGTACGGCGTGCGCAAAAGGAAAACTGGTAACTTAGTCAGCACTAACTGTGATACTACTGCGAATTGTGATAACGGTGAGCTGCCACTTTTGAAGCATTATCAATTTTTGAAGCGCTATCTCAACTTTTATAGGTTAGATGGTGACAATTAGTGTCGCCGTCGGTCATTTCTCTTTCCGCGTTCGTCGGGTGCAGTCGAAAATTCACCGTGTGTACCATGTGAAAATTTCCCGTAATATTTTTTTGACTTTGTGGCGTTTTGGGCGGGGCGTTTTTGTTCATTTCGCGTTTGTTCGAATCGATCAAGGTGTATCTAAACATGGAGTACGTGCGCAACATGTATGACACGTACGAGAGAAAGTGACCTCCCCGCGCGGGGTCAACTTTCATCTTCGATTTTGGACGTAGCATTTGATGTGGTTTCTTTTGCAGACGGCCGCGTCGAGGTGTCTCGCGAAAACAAGTATCTGAGCACTTTGGCGCCGGGCAAGGTTCTAGGCGAGCTAGCTATTCTGTACAACTGCAAGCGAACGGCGACGATCAAAGCAGCGACCGATTGCAAGCTATGGGCTATCGATCGGCCATGCTTTCAAACGATTATGATGCGTACCGGCCTAATCCGGCAGGCCGAGTACACAGACTTCTTGAAGAGGTAAGAAAACTGCGCGTTGTTAGTAACTTTCATGCCAGCACAATTCAATTGTTTCTTTATCCTCGTCTGAATGACTACTTGACGCAACCAGATTACACTGGAATGTTGCTGAACCCCACCTTCGTGTTTCTCCTTGAATAGATGCCCCGTAAAAGATCATGTTTCGTTCAAAGATCATTGTTAGTCATTTGTCACTTCTCTCTAGTAGAAGACAGTTGAATTTTCCCAAATATTTACGATGGAAAGCGCATATTTTTATGCGTAAAATTACATTTCAAATAGTCCTGACTTGGCGGATGCATTGTAAACCAGATATTGCATGTTTCTTTATAGTCTTGAATTTAGCTGCGACTTTTGACATTATTTTATGTACCAATGATTCAGTTGAGTTTTACTCACCGAAGAAACCACAACCAGCAATAGCAAATAGAAATCGTTTAGCACAATTTTTGTATAGATCGGAAATTCATCAACAAAACAAGCAACGCGTGTTTGCCTTTCTCTGCGATTGCGCGTGTTTGCGCCGCACGCCCCGAGCCTTCCAAGCCCATTCGCTAATGTTTAATACAGCAGGAAAACGGAAATTTCAACCGGAAACGCAAATTGCGCTCGTTTGTTTTGACGCAGCAATTTGCAGCTAAATGCAAATGCCTGTTACAACTATTGCAAATACACACTCGTATAGATATAATGCGTGCGAGCTAGCGGAAAATGATGATTTACGGCACTGATTGTCTTGGACGTTTTCTCTATAGCGTGCCGATCTTCAAAGACCTACCCGAAGATACTCTCATCAAGATTTCCGACATCCTAGACGAGGTAACCTACCAAGAGGGCGACTACATAATTCGGCAGGGTGCCCGAGGGGACACCTTTTTTATTATCAGCAAGGGCCGCGTCAAGGTGACGATGAAGCAACAAACGTCCGACGAGAAATTCATTCGGAACCTCTCCAAGGGAGACTTTTTCGGAGAGAAAGCGTTGCAAGGGTATGTACCATCTGACTTTAAAAAAGCAAACAATGTCATCCAGATTTCCTCACATTACTAGCAAAACTGTTTCAGGGATGATTTGCGCACTGCGAATATTATTGCTGATGATCCAGAAGGTGTATCTTGCCTCGTCATCGACAGAGAGACATTCAACCAATTAATATCCAATCTGGACGAAATACGTACTAAATACAAAGACGAAACCACGGAGCGAAAACGGTACGTTGAAATTTGATTGAGCTAATTGTAAATGTGCGAATTGTGTTCACTAATGATCGATACGTGTTACTTATGCTAACAAACAAATTCGTTGAACGGAGAGTAGTGGTGAGTTGATTGCTAAGCGACACGATGTTTTTCGAATTTTTGGCTGCCGCTAAATCTTGGCTGCCATTTTTTAGGATAAACGACGAGTTTGATCACGTCAAGTTGACGGATCTGCGCATCCTAGCCACACTGGGCGTCGGAGGATTCGGACGCGTTGAGCTGGTACAGGTGCAAGGCGACGCCTCCCGTTCCTTTGCGTTGAAGCAGATGAAGAAGGCGCAGATCGTGGAGACGCGCCAGCAGCAGCACATAATGTCCGAAAAGGAAATCATGGGAGAGGCTAACTGCGATTTCATCGTGAAACTCTACAAGACATTCAAAGACCGCAAGTATCTCTACATGCTCATGGAAAGCTGCCTGGGAGGCGAACTCTGGACGGTTCTGCGCGACAAGGGTCACTTTGACGATGGCACAACGCGCTTTTACACGGCCTGCGTGGTGGAGGCGTTCGACTATCTCCACTCGCGCAACATCATCTACCGCGACCTCAAGCCCGAGAACCTTCTACTAGACAATTGCGGATACGTGAAACTGGTCGATTTCGGCTTTGCCAAGAAACTACAAACCGGCCGCAAAACGTGGACGTTCTGCGGCACGCCCGAATATGTCGCCCCTGAGGTAATCCTTAACAGAGGCCATGACATTGGCGCCGACTACTGGTCCCTCGGCGTGCTGATGTTCGAGCTCCTCACGGGAACTCCTCCGTTCGCCGGCAGCGACCCAATGAAGACGTACAATATTATTCTGAAGGGTATCGATGCCATTGAGTTCCCGAGGAATATCACGCGCAATGCGGCGGCACTTATCAAGAAACTGTGCAGGGATAATCCGGCAGAACGTTTGGGCTATCAGAAAGGAGGAATTAGTGAGATTCAAAAGCACAAGTAAGTAGAAAATATCGTTCGTTGTGAACGTATCGATACCAATGAGATTGTCTTAGATGGTTCGATGGCTTCAACTGGGAGGGTCTATGCAGTCGTTCGATGGAACCGCCAATCCTGCCTGTAGTGAAGCACGTCACCGACACGTCCAATTTCGACGAATATCCTCCCGACAGCGAGGGCCAACCTCCCGATGATGTCAGTGGCTGGGATAATGATTTTTAATACTTCTATGTTCTCTGTAGCGAGCCATCGCTACTTCCACACTTGAAGAGCCTGAAAGTGAGGCGAGTTCGCCTTGTATTCGAGCGGCGCAGTATTTTCGGCGCATGATTTTTTTACATGAATTTTTATTATGCATAAGTCAAGAAAAGTAAAACTAAAATATCACTTGATGATTTGAACATGACTATTTGTTGCTAACTATAATTATTAATGTAATAATTTAGCTGTTTTAATATTTTTTTATTCAATTTTACATTTATTAATCAATACGTTTAGCACGCCGAGTGACGAAGTTGAATCGTTTGTTCATGGCAAAATGCAATCTATTTTGAGATAAAATACTGTACATGATCTGCACCTACAGTTAGTAACAATTATTTGATGTGACCAGAGAAAATTACCGCTGGCTTTTATGTGCATATGCATTGCGCTTAAGTTAGTTGTTAGTTGGCAGATAATGCTTTGCACACATTGTCCTACTAGCAAATTAGAACTTTTTTGCACTAATACTGGATACCATAACGATTGTAATAAAATTACGCTACAATTAATGCTACAAGTGCCATTATGAAATTGCAGTCGTTCGTATAGCGAAATGTTGGTGGATAATTTCTTGAAAACTAAATTATACTATTGGCAATATGCCTTTAATAGCGAAAGAAAAACAATTTCATTAACATGCAAGTAAACATTAAATTGTATATATTTAGTAGTAAATGTGGCATATAGCGTGAGTATATGGAAGTTACCTAAAGTAATAATAAATATAAGTCTTCCCGAAAAGAAATCGATAGTAGGTTTAAATATTGTAGAATAAAACTCATTGTAAATGTGAATCTTGTCAACTCATATCTATTAGAAGGATAAATTGCAATATAAGTATAACAATGTTTTCTAACCGAGTCGTCGTTTACATTATTAAAGTTATTTAACGAAGTCGTGAGAACAAGAAATGTATAATATTGTTTACTATTTTCAAGGATTGATGATATAAAATGATACTTTAATATAACATACTTAGGTTTGTTGTAATATAATAAATTTATTAATTATTAGATGTTCTTATAAACTGGTCCTTATTTTTTTTCTTTTTCAAAACTTCATTTCTAAAGTCGGCTGTAATTTCAGTTCTCAAGTTGATGATGGTTTCTTGATATGCGCATATTTTAATCAACGTTAATTTCGAGGAATTGGTATCAGGAGAGCAGAAAGTGGCACGGGTTTGTTGACGAATTGTTCGTGCTCAACGTTAATTTCGAGGAATTGGTATCAGGAGAGCAGAAAGTGGCACGGGATTGTTGACGAATTGTTCGTGCTCAAAGTTAATTTCGAGGATTGCGCACTATGCCACATAGGCTTCCTTGCAGTGTGAAGTTGGAACTTATATTTATTTTTCTGAATTTGGTAGGTTTAAAAAAATTAATTTGAAATTAATTAATTAACAATACGGATTATTGGCGTTATAATTTAACTAATTCCGAATGTACATTTAAAAGAAAAAACGAACAATAAACATTTAAGGCACAGTATAACACAGATTTAATCTAATATTTATTGATTTGTTGAACAATAATAAAACACGTTTAACTACCGCAACATTATTGTATATGCAATTTTTACAAAGTACACGAAGATCGCAAGCGAAGAAATACAAGACGTACACGGTAATTATTGAAATCCAAAAGTACCGCTGGACAGAACAACACAGTGCAGTAAAAACGTTTGTACTATCCATAACTATTCCCGACGAGAATTCACGAATTAGTAGACGAGACGTTTGCAGTTTTTTTAATATGCGTTCGAAATTAGTTAAATTATAATACCAACAATGCGTGTTGTAATTTAATTAACTTCGAATATATTTTTTTAAAAGCTGGAAATATTGGATTCATAAATACAAGTTCCAAGCACCTCAAATAAGGACGCCTGAATGGCGTAGTGCGCATAGTCGCACGGATTGGGTGCGAGGCGGCCCGGGTTCGAATTGCGTTCTCGCTCGGCGGTTTTTTCTGAGAAAGCCGCCGGCTAATATTCGGACATTAATTCTAAGTCCGAACAAATAAATAATTTTCACATTATAGCAATATTAGTTGCATAAATATAAGTTCCAACT
>JAODGE020006907.1:0-12841 GCA_027574965.2 Ecitophya simulans
AGCTGCTATTTTTGTCAAATTTTTTGTCTAGGGAACTGGGCATCTGCAATGCGTATATTTACGCGTTTGCCATTTTTGATGACAAAATTGTTATGCCAGCTGCCACAACGAGCGAGCGCCTCGCGATATGACGCCGGTGACGAGAGAGGTCGAGACGTACGTAGTAGTAAAACTTGTTTCTTTTCTTTAAACGTGTATTATTTTATGAATTATGAATTATGAAAAAAATAGAGAGCTAATGACATTGTATCTGCGCATTTGCCGCAGGATCACAATAATTAGTCTCTATTTGTTTTACAATTAATATTCAATAGTAGTACGTTGTTTATGGTTATTATATTTTATTAATTTTACTTAACTAAATTGTAAGCGGCCTGTAACTTGTAATAATTGTTAGTAAAACTTGTTTACGGGGACCGCGTCGCGTGTGTTATGAGGTCGAGGCGAGGTTTGCTATCGCGCTCGACAAACTGTCTTAAGTCACCGGCGCAAGGGTGCGAGTTGTGTATGCGCCAATGTCTTAAACTACAACTTAAACGAATATTCTTATTATTAAAAAAATATCAATTAAAAAAATATTAATCATGGAAAACTGATGGCTCAGTGTTGCCATCCATTAACATCCCGAAAAGCACAGTATTCCTGTTGTACCCCTGGACACAGTTTTTAACACTGAATCGTGCATCTGTAAATGTATTTATTAATGGATGACAGTGCTTAAAGTGGCACATTTGCTACTTTAATATAGGCAACCAGCATTGCTTTGCCAATTGATGCCATCTAGTATAATTGTGTGCAAGTTTTTTTGTTATTAATTGTTGCCTTCGTGTACGCTTGGTTGCATACAGTCGATCAACATTGTAAAATGTTTGACTGTTTTTTCGCCTTTGATCATGTTTTTCGCAACAGCCTTCGACATGAATCCCACCAAACGCTAGAACCGCACGCCTGGTGGTAATAAACAATTTAATAGTCACATGATGCTATTGTCCCGGGTACTGTTGCGCCTTATCATTTGCATGAATCACTTTTTATCATAAATATTAATTTCCGACTATGTTTTGAAATAACCAGTAGAACGTCAGTGAGTAATCATGGCGTTATCGTGTAATTTCGTCGTAATTAGATACATTAATAACAAGAACAAAATAACAAACCTTTGGTTTACACGCTCTGAACTATCTGGACTTTGACAGAAATTCAAACTGTTCCTGTCTAACAATTTTATACAAACACATTATTCACTTTAATGAGTAAGACATTATATATTCAATATTTTCGTATGAACGCTTGCATCAATAAAAACACATTTTATGTAAAACGTGCAAAACTGCACTTGGTTTCTCGCTTCTGGCGCGTTATCAATCTCGTTTATCAACGTTTCGCGACATTCGTGTCCGTCGTATACCATAAATCGACAACAAAATGCAATTCTAAGGACAGACAAAAACAATCGCCCGTTTTTTGTTGGCGTAGCAACATAATAATTGCTATATTTATAGACTAATTAAATTAAATCTATGGATGTTATATATACTACATGCGGGTCACTACGGAGAACGGCTGGCAATAGATGTAGAAGATGAATTCATTTTCATTTCCTCATTTAAATAGACAATTATTTAATTTAATCCCCGACGTACAAGTTACGCGATCAAGACGTGATCATGTCCGATAGCGATGATACGAATTCGTAGCGGTTGACAATAACATTGATTACTTATTGTTTTCAAAGCCTACATAAATATGTAGGCAGGAAACGTGTTCTCTAGGCATTGTTATGTTTTTTCGACGTTGTTTTGCGCCATAAATCGGAATAAATGCAATCGTAATACCTATAAAATATAACCTTGTGGTTGGCGTCGTGTAAGACTAGTTTGACATACTTGCAGTAATAATTTCGAAAATTTTGTAAAACCTTTGCATACGTTTAATAAAATTTTGTAGAAAAAATGTTAATTGTAAATTAATATTAATTATTGTAATTATATTTTATAGTTATGTTTACATTTGTTATAATTATGAGTGCAAGTAACTATATAAATGAGTTGTCATGTGTGGACTAAGCTTTGGTTTTCTGCAGGTTCAAACGCGCATGCGCCGACCTCTCCGATTCAACGCGTAGTGTTCGTAGCGTTCGTCGACACCGTCGACACAAGCCGACAAGCGAAACCGGCCAGTCATCAGCTGTGCGCCCTCCCGACAACATGTTGCCGCGGCTGTGCGTAGCGCTATTGTTCGTGCTCTTTTTAAACAACATACGCGTGTTCGATGCGGCGAACGCCGACTCTCGAACCTTTACGGTGAATGCCCATTTCGATTCATCCGATGTTGATGGCGGAGCTGATGAAGAAGTGCACGCGAGGCAACGCAGGGAGACCTTGTCCTCCACGCCGATAGAAAAACCGAACGTGATTACAAAGGTAAACAATTTAACTACCTATAATAATCATAGTAATCATAGTACTGGTTAATTACCAATGTATTGCACAACAAATAATCGTATATTTCGCAAAGTTAGCAAAGGCGCAAACGCTTATGGCACAATGCGCTGCGGTTTGCGTCCGTGCTAACTAAGGTTAAAATGAGCGTTGCCAGTGCTAGAAAAGTAACCTGCTGGATTATTTTGCGACGTACACTGTTCGTTAAATTTCGCCAGCGCGACCGTCGCATAGTCATCGCATTTTCGCATCTGGCCGAGCGCCAATGCGAAGCGCAAATTTATGACAAAGCGCATTGTTCGTATTTCCACGCGCGTCGCTCACAATCGGCGCAAAAATCGACTGGAAACCGACGCGATGCAAGAGTGTAAATAAACGGATTATCAGCGCGATGTCCTCGCTCGCATAACTCGAGAGATAACCGCCGCCGCAATAACGCTTTATTGTCCAATCCATCGTTATCCTGCGGGGCGGGCTGGCGCGCTTTGCAGGTTAATGCGTCGCACCTCCTGGCGCTCCTTGACGTGCAGGACGAGCAGGAAGATGGACGCTACGCTCAGGCTGCAGCCGCCGAAGTAGAACGAGTACTTGTAGTCCTGCGTCAGGTCCCAGAGGAAGCCGGCGGCCGCGAGGCCGCACAGCGAAGCGATGCCTTGAAACAGGAGTATTATACCGATGGCGTTGGTGAGGTTTTCCAGCCCGACCATCTGGACGATGATCAGCGTCCGCAGCGCGGAAATTGACGCTGCAACCAACACACGGCACCGATTAGCAACAAGTCGTTTCCTGCACGAACGTGTGTCCGCCCGGTTCGTCCGTCGTGCGTGCAAAATGGCGCATCGACCGCACGTGTTCGATGTGTTTGTATCGCGCGGTAATTGCCCATCGACGGCGCATTTAAATTGATTGCGCGCGCGTCCCACGAACGCGATAACTGAACAAACAACACGTCGCCAGAGCGTTGCGCGCTTGTTTCGATGCGACGAACCGGGCGTTTGTTTGCGGCTATGGTGTTTAGACTCGTTCCAATGAATGCGTCTTTTGTCGCGGCGAGTAAAAACATTCGGCCCTCACACATCGACACGCCGAAGACGGCGCAATAGCTGAATTGCACCCAGACGGCGTAGGAGAGCGTCGACGCGACCGTCGCCACGCCGCCGACGAACAGGAACGCGTAGCACAGCGCCGTGGAGCTGACGCGCGGCGAGCCCGAGAGTAGGCCGCAGACGATGCGCCCCAGCGTGTTCGTGATGCCGATGGTGGAGATGAGCCACGAACTCGCGTCCTCCGTCCACTCGTAGCGCATCGCCTGGTCCTTGATGAACATGTACGGTATGTACACGCCGAACGAGACGAAGATGGCGTTGAAGATGAGCATCGCGAACTTGAACGAGGCCATCATGCGAAAGTCCAGCATCGTCGCCAGCGTGCGCTTGACGGCGTTCGGGCAGCAGCGGCGCGTGCACGATGCGCGCGCGGGCTCGTTCGTCGGCATTCGCGTCACGGAGAGCTGGTAGTCCAAATGGGGTCGCTGCAAATTCGCCCGTTAATGTTTACTTATTCCTCGCCGAGGGGCGTAAGTTCCTACCGACGGCAATAATATTTGCGTGCTCTTGTATTCGGGCACGGTCGCCAACGAGCCGGTGAAGAAGATGTCGTCCCTGTAGATCGGCCTGGACCGCCATATTCTTCTGTCGCCGCGCCTGCGGCACGCGCAACAATCGCAGCAGCGCTTCCGGCCGACTTTGCGCGAAAACAGACTCTCCGATTTGATGCTGCGTAGGCCGCTTAGATTAGGGCTCTCCGTGCTCGTGTAGGTCGTCGCGAAGAGCTGCTCGCTGGAGTTGTTGTACACGCTCCGCTGGTCGATCATCGTGTTGAAGTTCTTGTTCTGGTACTTCTCGAAGAAGCTCACGTGCGACGCCTTCTTGCTGCGCGCGCTTTCCTGGCTCCGGCTCGCGCGCGTCTTCGTCAGCGTGATCTTCGTCGGTTTCAGCGGGCGGAACAGACAGCCGCAGAGGACCACCAGGATGGTGGCACCGCCGAAGCAGAGGAACGTGCGCCGCCAGCCGAGTTCCTTCGTGACCGCCGTGAGGATCGGCGGCAGCGCTATTCCGCCCATTCCTGGAGGTAGGGAGAGGATTAAAGGAATTCGGATGAGGCGAGGACGACAAGTACCGGAGCCGCAGACGGCGATGCCGGTCGCCAAACCTCTCCAGCGCTCGAAATAGAAGCCGACCGCGATCAGCGCCGTGATGTAGATCATGCCGAAGCCCACGCCGCCGATGACGCCGTGGTAACCGATGACGAAGTAGATGTTGCCGGCGAAGGACGTCAGCACGCAGGATATCGACGCGAGCATCGCGCCCGCTATCGATATCGAGCGGTAGCCGTAGCGGTTCACCAACGCCGCCGAAAACGGACCTACGAAACACATTATTCGCTAAACATTGGCCGACGACGACGACAACGAGCGACGATACCGGATACGCAAAAGACGCATGTGCTTATCGCTCCCGCCAGCGCGACCTGACTGGTCGTGCAGTCGAAGGTCGACGCGACGTCGTTCAAGAACACGCCGAAGCTGTACTGCAGACCGTCGGCGATGAAATACGACACGAACGCGCCGAACACCACCCACCAGCCCCAGCCGCCGTCGGGCGGCACCAGAATGTACGTCGCTTCGTTGGCGTTCGAATGCGCGTCGTGCCCGTCGTCCTGCACGCGCACGCTCTTCTTGCTCGGCGCCGTGCTGTCCTGCGGATCGTACTGCATCTTGCAGATGCGTGTATTCTATTTCTATCTGTCAATGAGTGACGTTTATCGTTTGTTGCCGTTTGCAGATCAATCATCTGAACGACACGCACAAACAACTGAAGGTGCACTGGTGCAAACAAAAGGCGGTCGTGTGTCTCGCGAAAGATCCGCCCGGCACCGTGCAGGTGACGCCGTCGAGCATCTACGTCTCCTACGACTACGGCGACACGTACGTGAACAAGACCGGCGAGTTTAAGTTGGACAACGGGTCGCTCGCCATCACGGAGAAGTTTTTCGTTCATCCCGAATACGACGTGAACGTGAGTCGCCGAGGGTTGCAAAATGTTAATAGTTCTATTTAATCTTTTTTTTTTCTTTTTTAGATTATTTTCACCGACCCCACGAATAAAGTCATTTTTGTGACCGCCGACACTGGGAAAACTATCAAGAAGATCAACCTGAAGTTTACACCCAATGATATTTCCTTTCATAAATTTCAGCCGCAGACGTTTTTGGCCCACGACACCGTCGATCCTGATAGGCCGGTTAGTTATTCGCTTAATTTTATACATTCCTTCATGGCCACGAGTTAGATAGGAAAAAAACATTATTTTAGCTACATTTGTTCAGGAATTGTAAATATGTTGAATATGAATTATCAATAGCAGTGAAAGTAAATGTTTTTAGAAAAATAGTTATTCATGGCGCCGGAATTATTGCGGTGTCGGGTTAGTCGGAAAAACGGTGAAATTTATGTTTCACAATGTTAAGACAATAATCTTCTGGAGACTTCAAAACTCCGCTTAATATAACTAATTTATATATTTCTTAGTTATGGATGACGAACGATTTTGGCCAAAGCTGGCGACAAATTCAGGAACACGTCAAGTCTTTCTTCTGGATCGAGGACAAGACGGCGCAGCAGCAGCTCGTTTTCGAGCGCGTTTTACCCTCCAACCTTTCTACAGTTTTCTACACCAACAAACAACAGAAGCTGAACATGTACGCGCTGGAAGTGGAAAAAGTCATGATGAAAAACGACTATCTATTTACGGCGATGAAAAACAAACGAGTAAGCGCATTGCTAATGTTCCTCGTCGAGTAAATAGTAATTGCGGCTAATTTAAGCACTCGTACGACGTTTACGTCTCGTACAAATTTGTCAAAAAACTGAAATGCGTCTTCGACACGAACCTGCCCATCACCGACTACTTGGTCGTCGACGTGGACGTCGAGGCGCATCGAGCGTTCATCGCCGTGAGCCACACCAGCACGATGGCCAACCTCTACGTCTCCGAAAACCTGGACGGTCGCGACGACAAGGTCCGCTTCACGCTTTCCATGGACAACATTATGGCGCATTTCCCGAACACGACGTGGAAGAATTCCTGGCTGCAGTGAGTAGGTTACGGTCGCGCCGTATACCTCGTCTAAGGTTTGCTTTTTTATTGTTTGAATAGCATCCAAGCCGAGGAGGCTTTCGCCGACGTTTATCGCGTGGAAGGCCTCGCTGGCATCTACATCGCTTCGCAGATCGTTCTCCAGCCGAATAACTCCGACATCGGTCCCCATAATCTCACCTCGCGCATCACCTTCGATCACGGTGCCTCGTGGCGGCCCATAACCGCGCCGCTGTTCGACATGGAAGGACAACGCACCGGCTGCACGCTGGACGTCAATTGTTCGTTGCATTTGAGTCAGAAATTCAGTCAACTCTATCCCGACACGAGGTCCTACAGCATCGTTTCGAGCAAGTCCGCGCCGGGCATCATCATGGCCACCGGCGTGATGGGCGCGTCGCTCAAGGGCCACTTCGGGATGTTCGTCTCGTCCGATGCGGGCATCACTTGGCGCTACGTCATTCGCGACTTTTACTTCTTCAACATCGGCGACCACGGTGGCCTAATGGTCGCGGCCGAGAATCTCCTGATGCTGGGCAAGGTCCGCCATTTGTTGTACTCGACCAACGAAGGCGAGAAATGGCTCGAGACGCCCTTCCACGACACGGAGATTCGCCTGTATGGATTGATGACCGAACCGGAGGAGAAGACCACCGTGTTCACGATGTTCGGCTCCCTGCCGGAAAAGCATCAGTGGATGATCGTGAAGATCGATCTGAAGGACGCCCTCGAGAGCAACTGCACGGAGAAAGACTTCAAACTGTGGTCGCCGCTGCAGCAGGACGAGCACAATAAATACGTGCCTTGTCTCTTGGGGAAACAGAAGCAGTACAAGAGGAAGATCTCGCACGCTTCGTGCCTCGTCGGCGTTGACTTCAATCCCCCGATCACCGAACAGCCGTGCGAGTGCGAGCTCATCGATTACGAATGCGACTTCGGCTTTCTTCGCCGGGGCGATCAGCATTGGCAATGCGTGAAGAACAGCACCTTCGTCGAGGACCCCTATGGCGTTCCACCGGAATGCACGCCAGGTCAGACTTACAACCGCACCAAGGGGTATCGCAAGATCAGCGGCGACGTGTGCATCGACGGGTTCGTCAATCAGTACCATCCCGACGTCGTGCCGTGTCCCACTCGACACGTCAACAACATGTTGCTCTACGCTAAACGCGAACACATCGTTCAGGTGGATCTGCTGACCCTAAAACAAACGAATCTGGAAATCCCCAACTTGAAAAACGTTATCGCGATCGATTTCGACCTGAAAAACAACTGCGTTTACTGGGCGGACATCGTCACTGACACCATCGCGAGATTCTGCGACGCGAAGGGCACACCGGTGGAGACGTTGGTCGCCAGCGATTTGACCTCGGTCGAGGGCATGGCTCTCGATTGGGTGTCGAACAATTTATACTTCGTCGACGGCATGCGCGCGGCGATCGAATTGATTCGAACCGACATCCATTATGCCGGTCGGATGCGCCGCACGATTTTGGACAAGAAGGTGCTGCTCAAGCCCAGGGGCATCGCCGTGCATCCTAGGGTAGGGTACCTGTACTGGACCGATTGGGCGTCCGCGAATCCCAGCGTCAAACGGTCCAATTTGGATGGATCTTATATCATTACCATCGCCGACAGGAACTTGGTGGAATGGCCCAACGGTATTACGATCGATTACATCGCCGATAGGGTTTACTGGGTGGACGCGCGCAAAGACTACATCGGCAGCACGGACATTCACGGCAAGGACTTCAAGCAGATCCCGCTGGACGCCAAGTACGTCTCGCATCCTTTCGACGTCGCCGTTTTCAAGGACGAAGTGTACTGGGACGATTGGCGGTCAGATTCGGTTTTCATGAGCAACAAGGATTTCGGCGGGCGCGTGCGCACCTTGGTGGCAAACGTCACCGGCTTGATGGGCATCAAGGTCATCGCTCACGGAACGCAGCACGGCAGCAACAAATGCGCGCAGACGCCCTCGCCCTGCGCGGGCATCTGCGTGGGCGCTCCAACGGCCCCCTTTTACAAATGCCTCTGTCCGGACGGCATGGAAATGAAGGACGGCAAGTGTCTGTGTCCCGGCGGCGTGGAGCCGCTAGAGCATTTCAACTGTCCGAAGATCAGCGGCACGTGCTCGGCGGACTATTTCGCCTGCAAGAGCGGCAATTGCATCCCCAAGCTCTGGAAATGCGACGGAGAGAACGACTGCAACGACAACTCCGACGAGGAGAATTGCCAGGGACAGTCTTGCCCGCCGAATTATTTCGTCTGCGGCGACGGCAAGTGTATCCCGCATTATTGGAAGTGCGATTACGAGCAGGACTGCTCGGACGGCAGCGACGAGATGAACTGCACGAAGCACAACTGCAGCGACAATCAGTTCACCTGCGCCAATGGACGGTGCATCTCGATGCGATGGAAGTGCGACGGCGAGAACGACTGCAGAGATAACTCCGACGAGAAAGACTGCGCGTCGAACCCCGGCAAGTGCAAGGCCGAAGAATTCCAATGCACCTCGGGCGATGTGCTCTGCATTTCGTCGCACTGGCGATGCGACGGCGAGCACGACTGTCGCGATCATTCCGACGAGGAGGGTTGCCATACGAATCACACGTGCACGGACTCGCAGTTCTCCTGCGAGGGGCCTGGAAAGTTTGGCGAGTGTATTTATAACTCTTGGGTATGCGACGGCGACAAGGATTGCACCAATAGGGCCGACGAAGCTAATTGTACGGAGAGCATTACGTCGGCACCGCCGTACGTCAATCCCTTCGCACCTACTGTAAGTTATTTGTTTATATTTGTTTATCTGCCAAGTGCTCATATTCGATCTTGTCGTTAGAACGGCTCGGGATGTCAGGAATGGATGTTCACGTGCAGCAATCACAAGTGCATACCAATTTGGTGGAAGTGCGATCATGCGAACGATTGCGAAGACGGCAGCGACGAACTCGGCTGTGATTATACCACCACCCCGCTACCTACCGCCGCAACGACAGAGGCCGAAGTCTGCGGTAATAATCAGTTCCAGTGCACCGACGGCTCGTGCATCTCGATGGGCTGGGTGTGCGACGGTACGCTGGACTGTCAAGGCGGCGAAGACGAGCACAAATGCGACGCATTCCAAAAGTGCAACGGCCACAATCAGTTTCGCTGCCGGATCGACGGCAATTGCATTCCCTTGTCGGACGTGTGCAACGACCAGCTGGACTGTCCGGACGGATCGGACGAGCAATTTTGCGCGAATCATCTTCCGGGCATGGCGACGCCGAGCTGCTCGGTGGGTTACTTCCCGTGCGACATGAATCGCTGCTTCCCACTGGCAAGCAGGTGCGATAGCAAGGCCGATTGCGCCGACGGCTCCGACGAATCGCCGACGCTTTGCGCCAACGCCACGTTCACGAGGGTTTACCAAGTGCTGCAGATGGGCGTCGACACTCGCACCGTGAACGCGACGAGCGCCTTGCTCTACTGGTGGATTTCTCTGCCCGACAAGCTCAAGCTAGAATTCCTGCCGTCGGTGGCCGACGTCGCCGACGGGAAGTGGACGAACGCCACGTGGATCGGCGACATGGAGTATCAGTTCAAGGACCTGAAGCCCAATCACGATTACAACATGACCGTCTACGTCAGGGTCAACGGCAGGAACGCGTCGATATCACCGCCGGCGAAATACTTCCTGGTGCACACCGCCGACGGTGTGCCCAGCTCGCCTTACAACCTCACCGTCCAACAGACCAACAGCTCTGGCGTGCTGATCGCGTGGAACGCTCCCGTTCACCCGAACGGAGAGATCAAGTATTATGACGTCTACTGGTCGCCACCGGAACCGCCGATGAAGATGCAGGTGGCTGATAATAGCACATTCCAGTTCTTGGATATGGACTTTGAACCGAGTATTAATTATAAGTTTTATGTAAGTTTCTGTTTGTGTATTCTTGCGCTTGGAGATAATTGCCGCGTCTGTGCCCGCAGGTTGTTGCCCAAAATGGCGCGGGTGCAAGTGAGCCGTCTCAGGTCGTGACGAGGGAGTTTCACGACTTGCCGCTGGTGCAGTCCTTGAAAACGTCTAACATCACCTCGAACAGCGTGTCGTTGTCCTGGGAATACGCACAGGAAGCCGACGGATTCATGATTCTTGTCGATGTTGGATCACCGTACCCGAAACAGGACAATCACATCGTCACTGCGAAGAATATCACCATTGATAATCTTCCTCCGGGCGTCAAGATTACGTTCAAAGTGGCTGCCTACAAAGGATTGTATATGGGGCCGTCGACCGAAGTGTTGGCTTCGATTCCGGGCGAACCTCTGCCGAACGTTCTCATTCGCGTCGTCGGGGTTCAGAAAGATTTAGGCAATTCGGTGAAGATATCATGGGAGCGCGTCAAGGACTCGAGGAAAGCCAACTGGGTATACGGCATTTATTACGGCTTGAAGGCCGAGGATCTCCTGGACGGTGCTCGCCAAAACACGACGGATCTCGCTGCGACCGTGCATGATCTGGACGCGTGCGAAAGTTACCTCTTCAGCATTGGCGTCGTCGGCCCGTATGGCACCGGACCCATCATGCGGAGCCCGCACGCTGTCAGCACCTACATGAACGACAAAGCAACACCAAAGAAAGTTTCAGTACAAATGATACCAAATAGTCCGCTGCAGATGAACGTGCAATGGGCCGCTTCGTGTTCAGATGCGAGTCACTCCAACAAGCAGCTTGAATATCTGGTAAGGTTGAGCTTTATGTAATTGGGAATTTGTTGGTCATTAAAGTGTTTGTTTCCTGTGCGTACAGCTCGAGATCACCGATAAAATCCGACAGAAAAAGAGCACGATCACCGTGGTGAATGCGACCGCCGTGGAGATGAGTAAAGTCTTCAACGTTTCCTACGGCGCCGTGTACGACATCAGGATTAGAACGAACGTGAAGGATTCTAAGTTCTCCGCACCGGTCGTCTATCAAGCTCCGCCGCTAATGCCACCTCATTCGCTGTTCGTCGCTCAGGAAGTCAATGGCAGTTACGTGGTCTACTGGACCGAGCGGAGTCTCCAGGAAGGCATCGGGGATTATCAGTACGAGGTGTTGGTGTCCGAAGGGGCGACTCTCAACGTGTCGACCGCCGCGCGCTATGCGGTCAAGGCACCTCCCTTCGTTTTCGACAACCACACCGCGGCGATGTACTCGTTCCGCGTGAGGTTGAAGACCGCCGCCGGATACAGTTCCGTCCTCTCCGAGATGCACACCGTGACGAATTCCGGCGCCGCCGCGTCGCAGACCGGCGGCAGCTACGGATGGTCCATCGCCATACCGGTGTGCTTCTTGATCGCCGCTCTCGTTGCCGCCTTCGGCTTTCTGGTGATCAAGTATCGCCGCCTGCAGCACAGCTTCACTCGGTTCGCCAACTCGCACTACGACACGCGCTCGGAGGCGGCCACGTTCGACGACAACATACTCGACGAAGACGACACGCCGCAGATACGCGGCTTCTCCGACGACGAGCCGCTCGTCGTGGCATGAATGATTGCGCATTCGCGGTGATACTAATATAGTTACCTAACGGGCGGAGACGGGGTGAATTTATCGACAAATCCGGTTGTATACTAGTCTGATGATACGTTAAATTTACCTAGTTGATTTAGCGAAATGATTAATTATTAATTTTTGATGTGTGGAGCTCGTGCTACGCTACAAATCTGACGATGCGAGGTATTTTTCTATGTTTATAATGTCTGTCTGGTATTTTTCTATGCGATCGTATTTTACTCGTTTTGGCCTTTCGTTTACTACTTTTAAATTACGACTAAGTTAATCCTTAAGTCAAATTTCTGTGATACACAAAACTATAGCAAATTTAAAAAATGATGAACACGGAGAGAATGACTTTGTAATGTGTCCGCTATTGGAATTTGACTGTTATTCACGTAATTTATATGCAATATAATAAACTGATATAAGAATGAAATTGTGAGTCAAAGGTCAGAAAGAAATCGAAAATTATTTTTTATTGACTTGGGTACGGCGTGAATAAATCAATACATAAACTTTTGAAACAAAAATAACGATAATCCAGATAATTAGGGTTATTTATTAGATTGTTTCTGTTTTGGGAGTTTTTTGAATTCAGTAAGTATTTATTTGTGTGCACATAGATGGCATAGTAAGTCTCTTCATTAAGGAAACATGAGCAAAAAGAGGAAATATTTATCATCTTTGGGCAGTGCGGTGTAAAGCAGAAAAACAGG
>JAODGE020006915.1:0-12333 GCA_027574965.2 Ecitophya simulans
AGCACCCTCCCCTCTCAAAGGAGTTGCCTGCATCCAAACGCCCTCATCCCAGTGGAACGTTCGACGGTACAAAATGCCAGGCAACCGTCTTCTCGCGTGCGATGAGAACAGCAGTGGTGAAGCTACACGGAGCGGCTGCGGCTGCGGCGGAGGTGTTCAGCAAACTAGAGCGTCTGAAAGATGTACAGTGCCTACTCTCAGAAACCGCGGAGGACTTGAAGTTGATCGAATCGATCCTAGGTCTCTCTACTGGATCCGCCATGGCGGTGGACATGGACCCTTGTAGTAGCCGCTCGCTCACTAGCAGGAGACACGACTGCAAGCCGAGGTTGACCGCCAGCCGCAAGGAAATCCCTACACTTGGCAACGCACTGGCTCATGGCGATTTCCGAGTTCCCAGCAGCAATGCTCCGCGCCTGTCGACTGGTAGTGACAGTTCCTCATTTGTCTTTACCCCGGTTCAAGCTGTGTGCCGTCGCCGACGGCCTTACAGCCCTGACGCTCACCCCAACGAGCCCGATACCACCATTCAAGAATTCCTAAGCGGTGTCGACCCACCCGCTATCGCCTCCTCATCCCCACCGGGGCGTGCAAACACTGCCGCGGATCCGCTGGCCTCCGGCTGCTATCTAGCGCCCCTACACGTGGACTCCTTCCGGCACGTTGTGGTTAGTGACCTCGCGGTAGAAGCACTCACATTTGCTGCGACTCGCAGGGCGAGTGTAGCGCTGCATGACCTGGCACAGGATTGCATAGGAGAGTGGGCATGTGGCGCTGTGCGTGTGCAGGCGGAGGAGCAGGCGTCGTGGGAGCGGCTGGAGGTGTCGTCCTTGGAAGTCACGGAACTTCTCTACCGTCGCTATGCAGAGCTGGAGTACGACAAGTTCTGTGTGTTCTGCGTCCAGCACGAGCCCGTCTGGAGACGTGCTGCGCGGGAACTTCAATCACTGCATCGTCAGAGGATTGGTACGACGCAGAGCATCTACGAGCGTCTGAAACTGCAAGACTTGGCGATGGAACAGAAGGTGGCCTGGCTTCAAGAGGCACAGGACTACATAGTGTCCCTGAAACTTGTGGAGCAGGACTCTCTTGCGATGGCCTGCGAGCGGACTCGTCTGCGACGCCGTTCTCATATGATTGGCAATAGTGGTGGTAGAGGGCCAACTCGTGGCGATAGGGTGCCAGCTGAGCCAAGCCCATTAGTAGCTACTGAGATCTCGATTCCTTTCTGGAATGCCGCCAGGCGAGAATTTCAAAAGCTAAATTTTTTTTTCTCAGGAAGTAGCTGACCGGAGGTTCTGCTGGGCAAATGTTAGATGTAAAAAAAAGAAGTCGAAATTTGATTTGCTACAACTATTTTTTAAAACATCTTCTAAAAGTACTGTCAGTGCGGTTGCTGCTGTCTCTCTCCACCTTGTCGCTGTTGGTTTTGCACGTTAGTATATTCGCTACATGAGAACAACACATATATACATGCAATCATTTACATGCGTATATATTTATCTCTATGAATTCTCTTTGCTTCATTGAAATCGATGTCACTGTTGTCGATTTGTAGCGGCACGTCCCATGCCGCGAAAAAGCTCTTGTGAGTGTCTCTGAGTGCACACACACACACACACATACGCACAATGACATCCATCTATCGCAGCCACATCTCGTTTATAAGTGTACATTTATTTCTCTAGTTTTTGGAGGGCTCTCGCCCACACTTTTTTTCCCCCCGCCTGTGTCGCGAGTAACCACGCGAATTGCCGTGTGACTGCAGCCCCTGTTTCTTTGTGTCAGTAATGAACGCAAAAAAAAAAGAAAACCACGAAACGGCAGCATTAAGTTGTGTGTTGGTGGTTTAGTTCTCTACCAGAGACTGCTCCGTCGTTCTTTATCCACATGGTTTTTTTAATTTGGAAATCTATCTATCTTTTTTTTTCTAGTTGTACACAACTGACATGAATAGACGAGGCTGAGCTATTCAATTGGTGTACACCATATTTATATACACAAGCGAACATGCCAGAGAAGATTTGCAGATTACCATCGCACTTGAAAGAGTGAACACACTCATATCCAAAAGTTGCTACTGATGAGCAGCAGTTGCGAGAATCTCTTTCAATTGCTATTATATATATATATATATATATATATACAAGTAAGGTTATCTTCCTCTATTCTAGTCGACTTACTTGTCAGGTACGACCCTTGCGTGATCCCAATCTCATTCCTCAAGAGTGCCCGTACTTTTATAGAGTGGCTATTGTTTGTTTTGTTGCTGTTTTTTTTCTGTCAGAGCGCGCGATTAATGAGGTGATGGCCATTGTCCCTCTCCGTGGGAGGTGAGTCTTGACGATTGCTGCAATGCTTGGTGCAGGGGATGCAGCGCGATTTCAGTGTTCTGGTTTGAGCAGCAACGAAATCCAATAGATGGTGTCACTGAAGAACAACGGAACACAATTCATATGTTACCCTTGTAACAAATCAGCATGGAAATCTCCAAGTGAGTCAAAAAGTTTGCCCTTTGTTCTCCACTGTCTCCTTTGTTATTACTATTACTGCTCACTTACGTCTTTTCCAATACCACCTCGATACTTTGTTTTCATTTATTCCTTTACGAAAAGGCTTAGTTGCCCGAGTGATTCAACGCTTTCTAGCAGTTCTTGAATTGTCTAGCTCCTTTTTTTTGCTCGCACCCTAACTTGTGGTTCTGTTTGTTACTGTGTGTAGGAAGGCTATCGATAGGTATCACAGAGCATACACACACGTGTATATCAATAAACGCACCCAAAGTATATTTCAGCGCTAGTATAGGCAAACACAGCAAATTCTAGTGGACGTTACTGGCGTTCCAATTTGTGTAATACCACTTTTTTCTCGCTTTCCTCTGAGTAACATACACCGGGACACCGAGACAAAGAAGGGGCACGTCCGCAGCTCAGCAACGCCACCCAAGATGAGGCCTCCCGCAGCGCCGACGCCTCGCGCCCCAGCACGCAAATTATCTGCGCAGAGCGAGTTGTTCTTCAGCACTATCACGAAGTACACGCAAGTGCGCATAGCTGGTGCAGCCGGGCCGGCCATGCAGATCGTGAAGATGAAGAGTTCTGTGAATGAAGCCAGTAGCTCCCTAGCTGTTCTGCAGGATGACCAGCGCATGTTCAAGTTCGGGGATGTGGACAGTGCTGTGGCTGCGCTCAGCTTCGCCGCGAAGCAGCGAAACAAGCTGGCGGCCGAGACTGAGGCGGAGGAGGAGAAGTATAACAAGATGCCAGAGATGAAGCAGGTGCTCGCTGCGAGATCCTATGCAGCTTCTCAGCCTGCCGCCCCCTCGATGCATGGCAGCCCGCAGCCCGTCCCTCACATTGGTGGTGGCCCTGGTTCTTCCATGAACAATCCATGGAGTGTTTCCGCTGCTAACAGACCGATGAGTGTCCCAGCAGGTGTACCAGCCCTTTACTCCGGAGCCTGGCCACAGGCACCTCCGTACTCGCCAGCAAACGCCCCCTCCAAGCAGCAGTCACCATACGGTGTGGCACAGCAAGCGCCGCGGTACAACTCAAATCCATGGTTCCCAGTCGGACCTACTCCTGGGAGGTACAACCCACTCTAGCGTCCACCCCCGAGTGAGACGATGACGTTGCAGAGATTCTGTCGCGCGCACACACGCGCGCGCGGCCCTGCAGTTTGGTCTGGCGCTACTAAATTGTTCCGTTACTTTTCTGTGTGAACGTGTGTGCGTGTGTGGATGCTGTTAGTGTAACTGCAGTCATGCCAGCTGCAGATAGAGGTGCGAAAGGAAAAGAAGCACAGGAAACCTAAGGGAAACCTGTCCTTCGGTTCACAATCGGCGTAGCGCTCTATTGTGAATGGCGAAATTCATGTTCTTTTAGTTATCTACTCATTTATATATGCATTTCGTTTCTTTGATCTCACTCTATTATATACATATCTATATATACATATATATATAGAAATGTGATGCTAACGCGCCGTTGTGTCGTTGCTCAGCACCTGTTCTTCGTCTTGTTGCACCGCCAGAGATACAAATTCTAAATTCGCTTGCTCTGTCCCCTCAAGCAGTGATTGCTGTGGGCTCGTCACGACAGGATGCCGCAGTGCAAACTCTTCACTCGTATGATATACGAAGACTGTGTCTTGTGTGCTGCTCAGCGTCTTCAACCACTGTGTTCTCTTGCCCCTTTAATCTTGCGTTTGTGCTGTCGTGTCTGGCTGACACCATTGTTTCCTGGACACTCGAATAGGGTAACAAACGCGGATAATCAGAATTGGGAGCTGCTGCCCCCACTAAGCGTTAGTAAGAGAGGAGGGGATCAGCACAGCAGTAGAGAGTCTCTGCATACCCCCTTTTTCCATCACGGGCACGTATCCCATTCCTCCTCCCCACAGAAAAAAAAATCAAGATAAAGAACACCGACAGATTGAGGGAGATCATATGTACTTGTCGCCGCGATGGCGCACATCCTGGCACAGCATCACATTTGTGTAGTGGAGTCCCCACAGTGGGCGGAGATATATCGCAACTTCGGCCCGCTTTTTAACCTGACGCGCTTCGGACGGAGGCCCGTTGCCACTCACTCCACCAGTGGAGAGGACGAGTGCAGCCCCGTGTCCTCCCCAGTCGCAAGCAACGAAGAGCTGAAGATGGCGGCACTGATGGTGCCAGTGCCCCTAGACCTGACCTGCGCACTCTCCGAGGAGGAGCTCTCGCACTGCCGGGCCTTCTTGCACCGCAACGCTCTGCGTGAAATCGCGGAGCAGCAGTACACCGCCTTGATCTTCAAGGAGTACCGTCAGCGCAAGTCCATAGAGGTCAAGTGGCGTGAAGGGGTAGCGGCCGCTGAGGCGGACCTTATCGCGCAGCGACAGCGCGAACTCACCCCCGAGGCTCGGGCCGCTCTGGCCGCAATGGAGGCTGGGGAGCGGGACGCGCGGGCCACCATGACTGCCGCATACGACCAGTTTCTCGCGTGGGTGGGGACCTCGACCCCCCAGTGGCTAGAGATGGTGCGGTTGCAAGTGGAGGAGCGGCTACGACGCGAGAGGGCGAGGGAGGAGGCCATGGCCGCAGCCAAGGTTGCGCTCGCAGAGGAGCTCGCTAATGAAAAGGTGCTGGCAAAATCATTGGTCACCAGCGGCCCACGCGGGGTTGGCACCCCATATGAACACAACAGTTTTGACGCAGGAAATGACATCGACAACGGCTCTGCTGAGCTGACACCCAGTGCGCTGCGTCGCAAGGCGATCAAGATGCTGGAGGCGGAGGAGCATCAGGTCATGGGCCGCCGTGAGGAGCAGCTGCGCAAGCTCAAGGCGGAAGAGGAGCGTATTCGCACCCAGCTGGGGTCCAATGCTCTCCTGCGCGAGGCGGAGGAGGAGCGCCAGCGATCTGATGCGATGGCGCAGCGGCTGGCTGCACTCGCATCGCAAGAGGCACAGGTCCGCACCCGCCTTGACGAGCACAGTGCCGCAAAGAGGCAACAGGAGGAGCAGCGGCGCGAAATGATGGAGCACATAGCTGCCGAAGAAGCAATCCTGCGAGGTCGTCTGGCGGACGAAGATGCAAAGCGGAAAGCCCTGGTGGAAGAGGCGGTACGACAGGAGCAGCAGCGCAAGGCGGCGCTGTACGATCGCGTATGTGAGGAGGAGGAGCAGTTGCGGCAACGGCTGCGTGACCGCGAGGTGAGTAGGGAGCGTCTGAAGGCGGAGGAGGAGGCGGAGAAGCAGCGGGCACGGGAGCAGACTCTGCTGAAGCAGCGGGAACTGGAGATGCGGGAGCAGGACCGGGCACGAGTTGCTAGTGAGCAGGAGGCTGCTTTGCAAGCGGCCAGGGAGGCCAGCACGCGTGCGGAGCGAGAGCAGCAGCTGGCCTATCTAGCAGAACAAGAGGCGATATACAAGTCTAAATTGCGGGAGAAGGAGTTGACTGAGATACGCACCCGCGCTGAGCGAGACAGCAGCCAGCATCAATTCCACTCCTCCCCATACTTGGCGCATCCACCCCTACCACCGCAGCCGCAAGGTCACCCTCGTGCCTCGGGGATACAACCTTTTTCGGTGCAGCCGGTCACGGCACCATCAGTAGCACCCTTAGCTCCAGTTTACTACACGGCATCTCCAGGGGTGCATGTGAGTCTTCCACCAGTGCAGAGCCCGTCCTACCTCCCTTATCAAAGCGCGGCTGGGTACCACGTGCCGACGCAGGCTCTGGCCCCTGCTTCATACGCGGGGTATCAGGTCCCTGCTGGCTCCATGCCTACAGCCCCTGCCTTTCTCCACTCTGCGGGACTGTACGTTACCCCTCCAACGTACCCCACTGGAGCCTACTACTAGCCCCGAGGGCCAAACGGAGCGTGGTGGTAGCGCGTGGAGAGGGGGGCGGGAGCAAGACACACACACATATTTTTATATACGTGCGTTTGTGTACTAAGTGCGTGTAGTGAAACGAAAAAAGGAGGGCAGTCACAGTTTTTCTCGCCATACATTCTCTCATTTTCCTCTGTTCACAGTGACTGGTGGCCTCGGATGTGTCGTAGTGACGCGATATTCATTCTTGCGATACAGTTTTTTTTTTCTGTGCACGTACATAGGGTTTTTTTGTGCGTACATTTCTTTGTTTGTGTGTACGCATGCCCCACCTTGATGCACATTGTCACCATTCATTCAGCAAGGCCTCTCTTCTTTTCTTCAATCTGCCATTCACTTCTTGTATAGCGTACATACTGTTGTGGAGGTCGCATTGCTTCTGCGCGTGCTGCTTGTTGTTATTGGACTTTTTTTCTCATTTTTTTTCGTGTGTGATGTTTATGATACTTTTTGTGCGTGGTACAGTTATGGGTGGATAGGCTGACATGTGATGTGAGAGGAAAAAAAAATATATGGATGCCTGCGACGCATGTGCGTGTATGGTGCAGTGCCATGATACAGGTGTTAAATGCTGGACTGCTTTTGTTCTATTTTATTTACCTCGAGCGACTGTGCTCTTTTTACTACCTTCTTGCTGACAACATTTTTTTCTCTCCTTCGTTGTGTTGCACACCTTGCTTGATCTCAGCTTCATCTGTTGTGGCTTCTGGCCCGGTATCCATCCTACGCATTTGACATACACCTTATTAATTGCGTCCCCCCTTCTTACCTGCGTTTATCGTTTATATCCGTCAGTAGGTGCTGTAAGATCAATACCACCCATCGCAGCTAAGCCTTGGGAGTGTTAGCACGTCACCTTTCGGTGCCGAGCTTGCGTTTTTTTTTCACGCTAGCACCGCTCAAGGCTCCGTGGCCACTGCAGTTGAAGGAGATACAAGGTAGAAGTCGATACCACACACACAACAACCAATAACAACAACAAACGAGGCTTGCTGACGATTCTAACTCAAGAATCCAAAGGCACACCTCTTATCAAGCCAAATCGAGAACAGTAAAGGAGGGGGAATCTTTTAGTCAATTCGAACTATATATGTGTCACAGGTACGTGGATTAGGTGTACTACTAAAGAAAAAAATAAAGAGTATTCGGTCCCCGCGCTAGCTCTTGTTTCCCTCTCGTTTAGCAGCAACACGCATTAGTGTTGCATTGCGGCGGTACTATCAACTATTCAACAACTGATCGTACCATAGGCTTCACTTACTCTTAGCTTTTATTTTGCATTGCTTTATTGTGGCGTTCTTTAGTCAGGGCCTATTGCGGCAAGAAAGGAGGAAACTGCGTGCAGTCAGACCGCCCCCGCTGGTCGGACTGCTTTTACGATAGATATTCACTTGCATGTCGAAAGTGTCACCGCGATGGAGACATCTGTCCACTCCATCTGCGTCTTCCTCGTTGGCGGATACTAGATCACACGATGACCGGGGCTCCCCACGATCGTGCAGTGGGCGCGTCACCAGCGAGACCACCAAGTACGTCGACTACCTAAGCTCACCACAGGAGGGTGCGCTGGACGGCTACAGCTCACGAGAACCGTTCCCGCCCCCTACTCAACCATCACAGTCACGTGGGGGTTTGGGCAGCCTATCACTGTCGAGTCCGAAGACTCATGCAGTGGGCAGTTCCCCAGGACCAGAGCAGGCGCGCTTTGGGCGACTGAGCGCGCGCAGCCGCAACAGCGAGGACAACTTCCTGCTCGCAGGGACGCAGTGGTCTCAGTTTACACCGAGAGTCTCTCCTCTCCGCGTGCGGAGCGGTAGTGCCAGTGCGCCGCACGAGTTAGCCACTCCATCCTTGTGCTCCCCAGTGGTCCCCCATCACATTGGTCCACCAGTACCAGCCCTCTCTATTCTGTGCCGAAAGACATCGGGTACAAGCGCGGCAGCGGGTGCCTCGCCGGCCTTGTCCCCGCGAGAGGCTCTCAATGTGGGCATCGGCGTTAATCGTAACGGTAGCTGGAGCAGCAGCGGTGGCGGTGCGGCCAGTGGCCAGTACGGTGGCGGCGGACAGCGGTCGGCTCGCTCGTTGAGTGAGCGTGAGAGTCGTATGTCATCCTCGTTTTTCCAACACGGCTCACCGGTGTCGAACAACGGTAGCGTGAGCAGGCTAGGTGGACCCCGTACACCGCGTTACTCGGACCAGGGCGGGGCATCATCTCGTGCACTGTCATTCCAGCGTGGTCGCGCTGTAGGGTCTGGGGGCTTCGGGACCGTCTTTCAGGCCGTCCTCTCCGACGGCACGCTCGCCGCCGTCAAGGAGCTCAAATTTGAGCGCGACAATGTCAAGGCGATCGATCGCGAAGTGAGGGCAATGAGCAACCTTCCCCCACACCCCAACTGCGTGCGCTACTTCGGTTCGCGGCACAGTACGCACCACTACTACATCATCATGGAGTACATCAGTGGCGGCAGCATCCATGCCCTCCGCCAGTCCATTGGCCCGTTTCGCGAGTCGGTGTTCCAGCAGTATGCCTACATGACCCTGCAGGGTCTGTCCCACCTGCACACCCACGGCATCGTGCACCGCGACATCAAGGGCGCCAACGTGCTGCTGGATGAGCGTGGGTGCGCGAAGATCGTGGATTTTGGATGTTGCAAGGACCTGAATCAGGCAACCACAACCGTTGGTGGGGGAGGCACTCCACTCTGGATGTCTCCGGAGGTGTGCCGCGGTGGGGATGCGAACGAGAAGTCTGACGTGTGGTCCTTCGGCTGCCTGTGCCTTGAGATGACCAATGCCACCGGCCTTCCCTGGAACTTCCCACCAGATATGAACCTCCAAGGTGTCGCCTACGCTCTAGCCTGCGCGCAGAATCCGCCAGAGATTCCGCGGAACCTCTCGGCACTCGCTCGTGACTTCATCGCAGACTGCCTCCGCATTGATCCCGAAGAGCGACTCAGCATCGCCGAGCTGCTTGAGCACCAGTTCTTCGATCAGGACTACCTGAGCGAAAGCGAAAACGAAGATGATATGCTCGTCTCGCGTGAGCCCAGTATGCGAGAGTCGGCGGTGAAGCGGATGGCGAAGGTATCATTCCTTGCCACCAACGAGCAGGACCCCGACACCCCCCGCCACTACCAGCAGCGCGACTTCGATGATCACACAGCCGACACCGAGGTCTCGGAGCCCAGTGCGCGCACCGCGGCAAGAAAGACAGGTGACTCTCACGCATCTCTGTCAAAGAGCCCGTCAGGCCCGACGCTCCATCATTACACACTCTGCATCAATTCTGTAAACGCCGGCTTTTACCTTGACCCTGTCGTCGACTGCGACAACGACGATGACGAGGACCCCTCAAACATTGACGACATACTCACATTCGCACGCGAGGACGGTGGCGTGCGGCCTTCCCTGACAGAGGTGGAGTCCAGCAGCTCGTTCGACACCTCCGATACGAGCGAGGACACGACGAGCGCCTCTAGCAGCTGCTCCAGCAGCGATGAGGATAGCAGCAGCAGTTTTGCCAGTCGAGCCTCATCGCGGTGTGGCAGCGCTCTCATTGGCACCAGCCCGATCCTGGGCCTAACCGCGAGGCCAGCGCACAAGTTACGAGTGACCCATGATGGCGAGCACTCACGCAACTCCCCGCTCTACTCGGAGTCTAACGCAGTGACCCTGGAGGACCCCACTACTGCTGTGGCCACAAACGAGGAGGTGACGCCGCGCGATGTCGCGGCAACGGCACACCGATGCAGCACAGGGAGCGGTGGCAACTCCAAGCGGCTGACACCGCAGAGGGGCAATCACACACGTCACCTATCCTTTCAGGATCCCAGTAGGTGTTCAACCCCCAGCATGAGCGCTGTCGCAGAAGATGCAACGTCCGGCGTGGACAAGCAGAGATCTGTCTCTCGCCCAGCGTTTTCTCGCCCACAGGCGCCGCTGCCGAAACGCACTTTCTCGTACGACGCCGCTGCCTCCGTCTCTTCCATCTCGTCTGCCACCATGCCAGCACAGCGGCCGGACAGTACGGTGGGCTCCGCGGCGCGGCCGGCTCCGCTACTACCAGTTACACCACGCACAGGCCCCATCGTCAGTGGAAACACCATCATCTCAAATGCTTCTCAGGTCACAAAGACTGGGAGCACGGATGCCGTAAAGGACCACGATCAAGCTGAGCGCCGCCGGGAGGACATTGTCTGGGTGACGGAGGGGTACGGCAGCGTCTCGACGGAGTTCTCCTCCGCACTGCGGGAGGTGCAGGAGCTGCTGGAGTGGAAGACTACAACCCTCTCGAGCAGCAGCGGGTTCCACCAGCCCTCCTCCAGCAGTTTCTCCTCCGCGAGTCCTTTGCAGGCACATCCCGAAAAACGGCGCCGGTCGTTCGTGTCCAAGCTGTTCAGGAAGTAGAGCATCATCGGAGAGGAAGCATTGAAACACGTTTGCGTCGCCTGGATGCGGGCTCTGCCCACAACACCTTTTTCTTCTTCTGCGTCATCAGCCCATACTAAATTAACCGGTGCTGAAGAAGAAAATATGTGTGCAAGAGTGAGAGAAAGCCGTTGCTCAACACGGTCTCAATCAGATCGTTGAATTTGAAAATGTGAGACCCCTCCCCTCCCCCCCTTTCCCACCTTCCTTTGCTTCCGTATAAATGATTGTAAGGTTGCGAGTGTAGATGTCTACTTTTTTCTCTGTTTGCTGTTGTATCTATTTGTTATTGTTACTCCCTTTCCACAACCAATTTCACTTAACTTTTTTTTCACTTGTTTACGGAGGTACAAACAAGGCCAATTGCAGTTTCACTAGGTACGGTGTGCGCACAATTCACCGATAGTGGCGGTGATTATGCTGATAGCAGGGCTCTTTTCTTTTCTCTCTCCTGTCTCTTCGCATTACCTTTCATCTCATTGTGGGCTCTATTTGCTGTTACGTACACGTTGACAACCTCCCCCCCTCCTATCCTTCTTTTCGTCCTCCAGCTCTTCCCACCCTCTACTCTACTTTCCCTGACACGTCTGTTCTGGAAATGTCACTTGCTACTCTTGTCATTTGTAACAGCAGAAAAAAATATATGGTAACTAAATGAATGGACTGTAGCAACCGTCCTAGAGAGCAGTGAGAGACGAAAAAGAAAATATGGTAGGGTGTGTGTTTGTGCGTAACTATATATTTGTATACGTATGTAGGTGTGTGACCATCTGAGTGTGAAAAAGAATTGCTTCTAACTCTGGCTATCACAACAGTAAGTGGTGCGAGGGGCACTATATCCATCGGTCTGCATTACATATATATATATATAGAACAATAAGTTCAATCAGTTATATAGTGAAAGTACAGCACAATCTCCTCGTACAGGATCTCACCACAGGATTTTTTGAGCCGTATTTTTTGAGATCGTTGGAGGCTTGAGACATTTATTAACACTTATTTTTTCCTATTGACCTTTGTACTGTACGAGGAGAGAACTGCTTGTCTTTCATGCGACCGTCCCCCCTCTCTTCCCCTGCGATGCACTTGTAGCATACGTAAGAATTACACTCGCTAACATAACACCAAATACACGGTAGCATTTACGTTATATTCAAAAAACAATAGTGGACGGAGAGCTGCAAAACTATTGAACACCCTTCTGACCCATCTCACTGAATGCGATCATCAAAGTGTGGGTCACGATAACTCTTATAACAGCTAGCGCTGCGCCTGTTTTTATGTTTGTCACCATCCACAATCATCTTTTCATTCTTCTTTTGTTCTGTCAATGCTGCATGAAAACCCACCCTGCTATTTTTAATTCTCTGAAAACTAATATCACATCTCTACAGTTCCTTTGCAAGAGAAAATGCCCTCCATCACGCAAGCCAAGCAGGACTATGAGGAGCGCCTCAACAACTGCATGACCAAGTACAGCAAGGTGCTGTTTGTCGGCATGGATAACGTGCGCTCCCAGCAGGCCCA
>JAODGE020006917.1:0-21489 GCA_027574965.2 Ecitophya simulans
CGACCGACGCATTCGTTTATGCGGGCGTGTCGTAGGCAGCATCTATTCATTTCCGAACGCGTCCGGACCGCCAATTTGCCAGGTCAATTTCGACAAATCCGTCGAATTGCGTAACGGTTTGCGCCAAACTCAATTCAGACTGACGACAAATCTCGTTTCCGTTCCATACTACTCGGACTCGATAATATTCAATTCCATCAAATATTACTTTATCCCAAAAGTTGCAAAAGTTTTATGTTTTAAAATAAACATAATAAACCACCGCCCATTCAAAATAGCGACGCAGTCTGCCAAAGACGTGGAGAAAAAATGCCGAAATGGACGTGCCAAGAACGAAACGCCATAAAATCAAAAATCCCGCACGCTGATTCGTCTGCTCCGAACACTAGGGGGACGCTAATTCGAGCAGCAAGTCGACACGCGGAATGTAGCGGCGTCTTCGGCTCACCGGCGGCATATTTAACCTTTGCGCATTCACATCGTCGCGAATGTTGCGAACGAAAATAAAGCGCCGACCTTGAATCCGAGACGGAAAATGCCTCCGAATTTTCCACGAGTCTTGTTATGTCACGTTGATTGCGGTCATCGCATGTCCGTGAACAGTCAACGTCGGTTCGCATATATATTTTCGCACATAACAATTAACTGAAGCAGAATTACGACGATACTCTAGAACCAGTTTTTAGGTGGCTTGCGTCAATCCTCGTTGACCTTTATCCCAAAAATTAATTCTCTACCGGTACTATCAGAAATATAGTAAAACTAAACACCTGACTTGTCACGATATTATATCATTCAATTTCATCATTGGGAACCAACCGAACGATTCTCCGAAAACGTACGTCCAACCTTACGCAAGCGAGCAGCGAAAAACAAAACGGAAAAGTTCATTCTCCGAATACTAAAATTAGTTGCGATATCCGAGCCGCTATTTTGTAGCGACAAAGTAAACTCGAACGACAAATTACACGCAAACTGCGCGAATTTTTTAAATATTTTTTTACGTTATCGTCGCGACAATTAAGCGCCATAGCGTTTATCACCTCGGAGTTCCCCGCGAGTCATGACGGTACTCGATTGTTTTTACAAACGGAACGAAAAAGACGAACTTCGTCTTGCTTCGTACTACAGGAATTTCTAGGTTATAATGTGACATTGGCTTCATTCATACCAGCACCGCTGGCATTTCGAAACTTTCCACAACGACAAGTGCGTAAATAGAGCCGTAAACTGCAATGCCTTTTGGGCCGATCACACTGCATCGCGCACGGACGCGATTTAACGCGCACAGTCGGCCGGAGGAATTGGAAATAGATCAGACTATACATCGTTCGGCACCTTGTTCCCTCGTTCCGAATTGCGTCGACGTTCGACGCGTTCGAGAGAATTCGTTAGCGGCGCGAAGCCCGAATTGTTTCGGAGCAGAGGCTCGACTCACCTGGTAAATCGAGTCGGCCATCTTGCAGTCGTGCGGTCAACTCGACGAGACGAGCAGCTTCAACATCACTCACTGCTCGCTCCGCGGAGATATTTACGTGTAGAAGCGAGCGGATTCCTGGCGCGTTTTCAACTTCCTTCGCTGGCGTCGCCGGCGCGCTTCGCAGCTTCGCGATATTGTTGTCGCAGGCACTCGAAGTAAACAACACACGGAGGGTTAGGATTCGCGAGCGCACTAATACGATCGACGCGGCGGTCGCGCTTCCCCTAGCGCAACGTCGACGACGCCGCCGATTTCGGCACGTTCCGGGCACTCGGATGCGGGCGCTTCGACGACGACGGTTCGCACATCACAATCGTGCCCACCTATGTCCGCACGCCATGCGACGCGAGCCGCGAAACCGGCACGAGACGACTATGCGCCGAGCAGGCGAGCGCGGCGCTGTGGGGCGCTGCTATGCCGAAACACGCGAACCAGCGCGACGCGCAACCGTGCCCGACAGAGGCGCAACAGGCAGGCAGCGACGTCCGTCCGTCCGTCCTCGGAACGCCGCAACTCGCTGTGCGGCGAGGCCGCGCACGCGAACGTAACTGCGAATCGCGGCCAAAAAGGACGCGACGCAGTTATGCGAACAACGCTTTCTCGGTAGTCGGCGCTGTCGGATTACTCATTCGCGCGCCCGCCGCGTTTAGTAAACATTCGTTACCAATCGAGCATATAGCAGTTACGAAATACGTTCGTTTTTTAAATCATAAACCCATGAAAAATCTATCGTAAAATCTTCTGTCGAACTCAGTTTAGACGTTTTCGACATGCGAAAGCACCTGTTGACACCCGTAGTAACTAGTACAATAAATGACTGTCAATCGTTTAAGCATCTTAACTGCTTCCCAATAGCATTTAATATACCATATTGATACTTTGTTGTTAGAAGATTCTAACCGCAAGACAAAACACCAACTTATTTAATACTATCCATCATAGTTTGCATCTCTTCCGGAGTCTTGTTCAAAATATTACTTGGAACTTGATATAAATTACTAGGATTCATTACGGCAGTGTACAACTGCTTGTAGATTGCAATAAGGACGTCAAACGCTCGCTTTTGGACTGACCTTTTGTGTTGAGACGACGCTAACAGATTAATTTGCGGCAGCAGTAACGCTTCCGGTTTCACTATTAGTGTGTCCAATTTGAGGAGGAAATTGCGAAGGTTGCTGGGCTCCATGCCCGGAATGGAGGACAAAGGGCCGTGCGACGTATCCTGCAAAATGGTATAGATGGGACCGAGGTTTAAGTTCGCCACTAGGCTGCTCGCTTGCTCCGACGTCAACGTGTCAATTTGCGCTTCGGACTGGGCCTGGAGACGCTCCAAGCGATTCTCCATGTACTGATACAGGGAGAGGCAGGTGTACATCGCGTACATGCAGTTGAGCATGTACACTGCCATGTCGATCGTGGGCAAACGTGACGCCTGCTCGTTCACAGCTCGCAGGAGTGGATCCATCACAATCGACGCAATCTAACATTCAATAACAATCATAAAGTACTATAGTTCCACTGCACTACTGGTGGTTCGACTCACTTTTGCCATGTCTGACTCTCTGCCCTCACTCATGCTAGCCGTAGACAGAATATCCCGCAACAATGCTAGTAAGTTGTTAATTGAAGTTGTCGGCGATAAATCTCTCGGCGGCGCTTCGACTCGCACCAACACGTTGCCCACCTGTCCTTTCAGGCAATTCAAAAAGGCGGATTCCGCTTTTATTTCCAATCGCGGCAGCAATTCGGCCAGACTGCCGTTCGTCGCGACCTTGACGATTGTTTTCTTGTAGTAACGCAAGAGATTCGTGACCGCGTATAGCGTGTGCGGTTCCGTGGGCACCGCCAAGATTTTTTCCATTCGATTCCTCAGCGGTAAGCACGCACCTTCGAAGATCGAAGAGAACGCCGTCTCTAAATGCCGCTCGCATTCCTCCAGTTTCGTGCACTTGCTCAGCAGGAGGTTAATTTTCTGCTTTTCGATGGGTATCGCTTTGTTCAGCCAAGCCAGCATGTCGGTGACGTAAATTTGCGGGTCGTGTGCGCGCATTTCGATAGGAGCTGGATTTCCGGACGGACCGCCACGCGTCAACGCGTTGATGAACTCGCTTTCGACCACGCCGCGACGAAACATCGCGTATTCCTCGATCACGTACCTTTAACAATCGGGCGTCACTTCATGCTGATGATGTTGTGATTATGTCTTACTTGAAAAGCAATCCTCTTGTTTGCAAAATTTCCATTGCTTTGGTCAATGTTTCAGTGTATTCGGCACTCTCAACATTCCTGCAGTTGCATTGCGCCCATCTGTACAAGCGCTCAATTGCGCGTTCCTACAAACGTCGATTTTAACTCCCGATTCTAACAAATATTTGAATTGGCATATTACCTGATGCATTGTCATTTGCTCCATCAAATTACTAGCCAGCACTTGATGCCCAGACTGCATCAATATTTTACAGTTCAAATGTATTTTATGAACTTTGTCCAGTGCAGTAAATATGTCAGCTGTCACCGGTGAAGGATTCTTCGGATTCAATCCATACAGTGCAACTATATCATCTTCATTCAATTGAAATGTTCTGATAAATGCATTGGCTATCTCAATTTTCATATCAGTAGTGTTGCTGTGATATATAAATAATTGAATATAATATAAAAAATTGTATTTGTTTTTAAACATTATCTACCTCTCATTCTGCAAAGCTGTGGTCTGATCAAGTAGATGCCTAGTTTGAAGTTTTGCAGTGTGCAGTCTTGTAGTCATATCTTGAAGATCCCTACTCATGTCACCAATATCATTGTAAACAGCATCAAAACTCTCTTTGACTTCTTTAAAAGCCAACAGGAAGTTTTCGTTTATTATCAGGCTACGTTTTTCAATTTGACTGCGCAAACATCGCCGATTTTGCAATGTGTTTTCTGTGTAGAACGTTGACAATTGTTTCAGGGCTTCAATTGTATCCTGCAAAACCAAATAGTTGTACTGAGGGAGTTTCAAGTTAATTTCACATACCGGATCGTTTTCCAAGCGAGTCTCCAAAATTTTATTGAGCCGTCGGGATAGAACATGCTCATTTTCGTTCGGTTCGGGCATTGTTTAGTTGAATTTTTGTTTTTCGCCTGCCGATGATCAGCGGTGTCAGCTGGGAATTGTTGACGTCGAAAATTATGTGTAAGGCTGGTTGCCTACAGTGTGAAAAATTAACAGGCACTTGATCTATATTTATCAATTTATTTGTTTCAAATAAAACGATTTTTTAAAATATGTTATGACAAAATACGAAGACTCATGGTTTCTATTATAGTAATATTTTCATCTTACATTTCATAACTTTTTTTTATTTAAAATGTTTATTAATAATACTAGTTACAATAAGTAATATTCTTTCACATTTCATGGAATTTTTTGGACACTTACATATCAATCAATTACTTTCTCCATCCAACCGTTCGCCAAACGAAAATGGAAATATGCGTTCGGACTGTTCATATAATACACACGAGTAGTTACAAGAAATATACACAACATTTAAATACAAATAAAAAAAAACAATAACGTTTGAACGAATCAAAACGTCTCGGTTGTTGATAAATGTGATTATAAAATTACTTGCTCCCTTAATCGCCTCCGCTGCATGCAAATTAAAATCGCCACGAACATAACATTTGCCGCAAAACAATATGTTACAAAATATTAAAGAGTGCGCGTCTTTCTTCCTTCGTTTACTAGTTTTTACATCGTTTTCTTATGAAGTCGTGTACAAATGTACAAAATTCGATTAGAACAAGTCTTGCTTCATACATTTCACTTGAGTTCACTTAAACCTAGTCGACTTTTGAAGCCTCTTTTTCCGTACAATTTACAACGACATATCACAGCGCGTAACAAAAGCGAACAAACCTCATAAATGTGATGGTGCGCACAGAACAACCGCGCATTTTGTTACGCGCCGTGATTCTTTTTTTTTTGATACATTTTAGCTACGTTTTTCTCCTATGAATTTTCCCATTTATATTCTTCGCAATACTTTTAACTATTTTACTATAATCATAAGTTTTTCGTGTATAAGAAACTTGGTTTCGAAAAACACCGCACGTCTAATACCTTTTTCTTTCCAGGTTTTCCATTTTATATAAAATCTCATATCGCAATTAATTATTCTCAGATAAGAAAATGTCATAGTATCGTAGTTCAACCTCGTCATCAACTCGATTAAACGAACAAAACGCATCGTGATAAATCCATCATAACAATTGCCATTTTACATTATTATTACGTCTCTTGGTTAAAAATTACAATAGTTATTGCGTTCTTTCAACAATTTCATAGTAACATTTGAATAGTCTCCGTATTTGGCAAACTTGCGACGTCCCTCGCTTAAATTCACCTGCAGCGTTTATTGTTCGATCGGTATTGTTGAAAAGTTGCACAGAATGATTCCACTCTCTAATTGGCGATCATTCGATGCACCGAAACACGATCGACCGCTTTAACAGTGATATTGCCAGTTGGAGAGCTTCTGAGTATTACAACATGTTTAAGGAAGAGCCGTACTTGGTGCAACCAGTGCAACCAGGATGAGTGCGTGGTGTTTCGGTGCGTCGAACGTTCTCGTCCAAATTTCGTTCGTTTTGTTCAAAAACCGAAATCGACTAAAATTACTGGCAGCGATTGTTCACATCATAAGTCTTACACACACATTCTCCGCGTCTGTACATTCTCTTTCCTACAAAAATAACCAATTAGTAGTCCCATGCGCTGTCTTTGTCTTTTTCGTTTTCTACAAAATTTCAACATTCCTTCATAAAATTTCAAACATCTCAAATAGTGTTGGCCCAAATAAAAGCGTGCATATTACGTTTCCGATCGTTTCGATTTAGATTTCGCCTAATTGATTGATCGTTTTCCTCGCAGCGTCCCGTTCCGATTCGCGAATTGCAACAACATGCGGATGGCATCAGAGTCGAGCGTATCCCGAAGCGTGGCAACATAGATATTGTGTGTGCCTTGCGGGCCGAATAAGTACTACAAACGAATAATCAACGAAACATTTGTACGCGCTATGTACATATTTAACACAGGTCATCGCTTGCAGAGCAGCTCTCACTGATGCGCATCCTCGTTGGTACACGTTATGATAAACATAAATTAACGAAAAACGATAAAATAAATAATTACAAACTAAATCCGTGCTGATCTGTCCGCACATCTCGTTATTGTACTTGACGCATATTATGCAAATATAGTAATACTTTAATAATATTCTGCTCGCATCGCCCAATGCATCAATCATCGTATATGTGACGAATGGAAAATTGAATGCTCCGTCCACAACAATTCAATGGATAGCAATTTGACTTAACTTTAATTAACTAACTGATGGATATTTGTTGATTAATTAGCTTGTATTCATGAGATCCGCGCGTCCTTATGCAACTACATCAATCAGTAGAATGTATATATTATTATTATTACTAATAGATATTCATCTCGCGTTATGCCTGTCAATCGCACGCCTTCTTCTGTGGTAGGCAACGCCGTCCTAGCTCTGCTTCGATTCGTCCCCATTCTCGTGGCTCAGTTTCGTCTTCGCTTAATTAATTACTATGTGCACAAGGCCCTAATTGCCAATCGGCTGCGCGACCGAGCACGACTTCTGTCCGCAGCATGCTTCGGGCAGAAGCCGTCAGCCGAATTGCTCCGTCGTGAGTTAACACTATTAAGATGGATCAAGGCACCGAACAGTTTCAGGCTCTCATGACTGGTACTTGCTGACTTTCACTCGTTCTCCGAATTTCCTCCGCGCCGTCGCTCGAAAATGCCGCCCGCACGCCGCACACACGTTTTGATTACGTCGCGTTTCCTTCAAGCGGTTTACATATACATATATTTTTCGTTTACCATTTACCTTGCATTTCTTTTATGTATCGAGTTTTGGTATTTTTAATAACTATAGATATTTGCTCGCTTTCTTTGTATAATAATTTCTCTTGTATAATTCTACGATTGCAGTTATTTGATTACTGGACTAGGCTTACAGTCTATCAATTGTAGGCGTTACATTGCTAATTCGTTTCGCCTGGCTGTTGTTTCGCGATCATGCTAATTTCCCTTCTTCGTTTTTCGCTTTTTCTTCGACAATTAAACCGTTAATTATAAGAGGAACACTTTCGTTTTGTTTGCATCTTATACAAAGAGTTGGCAGTTCGCAGTTAACATTCGTAACGTACCTAAACACTTAAGTGCTGATTAGTCGATTCTCGTTAAGTCGATAATGTTAAGAAGACACCATGATTGTGATATGATCGACGAGTCGATTATTTGTTGTCAATTGTGAAGATCGCACGGAATGACCTCGAAATAGATAGAAAATGAAAATAAAAACTCGCGACCCTCCGGCCGGCCGGTCGCGCTCACCGGACAGCGACGAAATTTACAGTCGTTGGACCCAATCGTAGATTGCGCTTCGTTTTCCGTGTAAATAGTTGGTTGCGGTTGCGCAATTTCTTAAGTCTTGGAATTTCCGGCACGGCGCAAATCCGATGCGGACAATTTAAAAATATCGCATTTGTACTGTCGGCAAGAGACCGACGACGGCGCGGCGCGTTTCCCGTCGAGCGAGCGAGCGGAAACGCGCCCGGCCGTCGTCAAACTTAACGTATTCGTTTAGCGTAAATATGTAATTTGCTCTGCGTATCGTTAATGAATAGTTTCGATAGGTAATTTTCTTTTAAATACAGAATAATCAATAAATTAAAACGATCTAGAGAGAGCTTGCATTAATTGGCAACGGGCGCTATACTGACTTGCTGCTGCTGGTCGAGCGCGTTCGCGGCGCCGCCCTCGCCGTTGCCTTGGTTCGACGACTCGTCGTAGCCGCTGTCCGAGCTGCTGTCCGAGTACGACTTGGCGGCGGAGCCGTCGGCGTCGGCCTTGGGCAGCGCGCCGGACGACGACGTCTTGCAGCTGAGGCGCGCGCCGCACGGCTTCAGGAAGCGCGGATCGACGAGCAGCTCGCCGGCGGGACTTTCGAAGACGACGCCGCAGCAGATCTTCACCCTGCAACCACACGAACGGCGTGAGACCGACGGCGCCGTCGTTCGGCGAAGCAACTTACTTCCTCCACACGTCCGTGTCGATAAACTCGCTGACGATCGGCGCGCTTTCGCCGCGTCGCTTCGCCTGCGACTTGTGCCGGCGCGAGCTTGTGCTCGCCGCCTGCACGCCCTCGTCGCAGTCGCTCGCGCCGGGGCTGTTCGTGCGACTGGAGCCGCCGCTGGCGGCCGTCTCCGAGAGGTAGTCCACGCCCATGTCCATCTCGACGTCCGCGTGGCCGTCGCTCTTGTCGCTCAGCGGACTGCACTCCCTGTCGAAGCGCTTCTTCTTCCTGCCGACGGCCGCGCCGGCCGTTTTGGCGGCGCCTTCGGCGGCGTTGGAGTCCTCCAGCTGCTGCTTCTTGTGCTTGCTCTTGAACTTCGTCATCGACTTCATGCCCGGGCCGGCGCGCGCGTCGACCACCTGGAACACACCGGAGGTTCGTAAGCCGAACGGGACACGAGCGCAAAAAGGACTCACATGCTGCCAGTTGCGCGTCGAACCCGCGGGCAATTTCTTCCACCTCTTCACGAGCAGAACGCACGCGTTGCAGATCTCGCCCTGGCGCGGCGACGTCAGGTGAAAACACTTGATGAAGTCGCTCTCGTACTTTTTGCTATCGGTGAATCTAGAACTGGAGGACGCAACCGAGCATTAGCACGCCGTGCGAACTCGTTCCGATCCGTTTACCCACCTGCTAGACTTTGCCTTGCAAATGCAACATCCCGTCGCCGATCTGTACACTTTTGGCTTGTGGAACGAAAACATTGTGTGTGCTTTTAAGGGACTACAGCTCACTAACTAAGCAAATCTGAAACGCGAGAAGAGATGCGACTTTAGTAACCATCGCAGGCATTGGAAATGTTGTTCGGTTGCCCACAATCAGCGAATATCTACCAAGCAACTATGCGTCGTTGGTAGCAGAAGACGGTTAACAGGGTTAAGGACATTGCGCGCGTTCGCGCAAAGTTCAAGTGCCGTCTCTCCCCCCTCGATCTAACGCAAGCGCGAAAAAAACAAGCCCAAAGTGGTTCTGCATCTTTCGGTCGTTGTTGCGCCAAACCCGACGACGACGCGCGTTGCGCCACTTTCGTTCCCCGCGTCGACGGCGACAAACAAGTCGCGCGTGCTAAAAATAGCGCGGCCGCGCGTCGGTCCCGTACGCGGCCGACTCGCGTCGCGCATCCGTTGGTCGCCGATTTGCGGCCGACTCGGACGGCTCCGCGCGAGATACGCGCACGCGCTCGTCTCACCTGTTGCAGCAGCGGTAACGAACGACGTGCGGGTGCGCGTACGCGCCCAACATTAGCTCGCATTTGTTTCCGAGACCACCAATCTGGCGGCGTTTGCTCGATTTGCGCGCGATCGCCACCGACCGGCTTGCGGCGCGCCGCGCAAGAATCTAAATATAAAGTGCGCGAGACAAACATGTTTGCCGAACCGGCCGGCCCCGCCGCGCGATTGTCTTTCGCAGTACGCGTCGAGGGCGACATCTTCGCTGGCGAGGGCGTAGGAATGTGGCACTTTTTAATTTCTTGGCTAGATAGACCCGACACAGTTGCGGCGATTAGCGTTCATTATGCGACGAATAGGTGCGCAGGTCCGTTTATGGCCGATTGGTACAATTATAATGCGTGACTGGCGACGAAAAGAATTCGTGTAGGGCATTCACCCCGCCGACGTCGGCGTTTGGATCGTGTCGCTGTCGAATCCGAGAACGCGAGCGCGTGGATCGAGCATTCAGAGCTAGGGAGTCCCCTCCGATCCGCCGCGAATCGACAGAACTGGCCTACGTGCGCGCAGGCAGACAGACACACTTTGAATGAATAGTCGAACCTTAAGAAATTGACTGCACAACATTCGGGACGAACCCAAAATTGGATGAAATGAACAATGTCCACATTCCAATGAGAATCCAACCATTTTCTTTGATCGAGTACTCAGAATCGAATTTTCATTCGAATAGAACGCAGTTAGGAAACCTCCCACGAAACTAGATAGTCGAAGCAGCAAAGTCTGCAATTGGAACAAACAACGAAAGCGACCGGCCACGCCGACGCATCGACGCAATCGCGAACGTACGTCGCCGTCTCGCGTGGCGTCGCGCACGCCGCGTCATTGCGCCCGAGCAAAGCGGAGCGTGTACGTACACGCATTCACGCTGGTCGCGAGGGTTAACCCTGTTCGCGCGACGCTCGAACCCACTACGGCTACTACAGCTTCCACCGCGTGAAATCCGCAAGTCCGTCGAACGCAACGCCCGAGCGGCATTTGTTTCGCACGTCGCAACGCCCGATTGGCTGGACGCGACGCGACTAGTTAAATAATTCGGCGCAAAGGGAAGCGGCGCGCGCTATGCGCGACCACGTTAACAAGCCGCACGTCGGACCAAATGCAGACGCCTTGAACTACTTACGGGCGCCGAAAATCGTCGCGCTCGCCTTCTCCGCACGCAGGAGGCGGATTTAATCGTCGGCGAGCGCATCGCCGCTTGCAACACCACCGCGTCGATTGCGGCTTTTGCGTGTCGCAATCGGCGCTTTGATATCTGTATAAATAAGGCTGCGGGCATACAACCATTCGCCCTACTGTCACCGTTCAATAATACGCTTTCGAGTGCAAACAAGATGCACGATCGCCAACTGCATAATGACACTCGAACTCGCAATCGCTTATCTAAATACCATTGTGCATGCCGGAATTGTTTGTAAATAAAAATCGGTCGGCGATAACGGTTTCTCGGTGTCGTTATCGACGACGACGATTGCGACACTTATTCGCACAACCGAAGACGACGCGACGCTAAGAATTAAAATTAGCCGACCGAGTTATCGACGTAACGAATTCGCCCGAAAAGCGGTTAGCATTTAGCGTCGGTCGCGCCTCGCGATTTACTTTCTATTTTATATCTCACTTTTGGCATTTATTTTTTATTTTTCGTTCGCGCTGCCGAAAAATGGTGTCAAGGAACGCGACGAGCGGCGTTCGCACACGACGCTTCGCCCGTCGACGACCGGGATGACTCGCCAAATCCCACATCTACGCGGACAAGATCAACCCTCGGTCGTCGCGTTATCGGCGTGGAATGCGCGCGTTGTTTACGCCGATTGCGCCGAAAGCGCTCGCGACGTCGGCGGGTGAAAGCTGCCGAGAGGCCTACGTGCTGCTCGTAACGCACTGCCACGAATTTCGCCGCGGCTAGGGCCGACGATATATTAACAGGTTGGCGCATCGTGTCGCAGATTGCGCACGAATCGATGGGCTGTCCGTTGCCGCAGATCGTCTATGCCGAACGGCGTCCGCCGACGCGCGTCTGCCGATTTTCGTCGCTCGCACGTACGCCGTACCTGAGCCAGCCAACGCGCACGAAACGATGCACACAGCCGACACACGGGACGCCAACGTAAATCGACGATTGTGAATTAAATACGCCGTAATTCGCGATGACACCCGCCTTTTCCGACGTGCACTTACTCATTCTTGCACTCGACGCACGAATCACACATTAATTGCTCGCAATTTTAGAGAAAATTCACTTTTAGTGGGCACAAAGAACTTACCAATACAACACAGGTGACGGCAGGGAACACAGATAAAGTGACTGAAGTGCGCATGCGCGCTCGTACACTCGATACGTGACTGGGCAATTCAAGTACCAACGTTATGTTTATTTTAACCTAATTCGCTGATATCAGACGCTGGGTACGAAAGTAAAAAACAAATTTTAATTTACAATTTGTTACTTCAGTTGAATACTATTTCGTTTTCCGAATAATAAACAATTTGCTCAAAACATTTTTGTTATTGACTAACGCAGTAGCGTTTGCGCTGTTGTCAACCCACGCCGCACAGCGCCATGTCGTTTACAACCACTTTTAAATGATAAAAACTAACTAATTCATAGCCGTACACCACAACAAAACATACCGTATTGAAATATACATTTATATTCTAGTTTATTAATACGAATTTGGCACAAATTAAAGTCATACACATGTAAGAATCAGGTAAATTTGAAGACTTGTCCTGGTGGCGAAATTTCGAAGCTTTCATGTTATGACATTACGAGGCATTTTGCTGCATTACGCTGTCAGGATCAGCTGATTGCCTCGGCTCGGTTCTCCGAACGAATGAAACTGATATTCATGCGGAGCTTGCGAAATTCGAGTAATCAAGACGCCTCAACCGTCGCGGAGTGAAATATGCACGCGCACGATGGCAGACTCACATGATTTCAAAGTGGTGCTCTTGGGGAAAGGGTGCGTCGGCAAAACGAGCATCGTACTGCGTTACACCGAGGATAAATTTAACAATGAACATTTGACTACAATACAGGTAAAACGATGCAATCGCGCGCGCGTGTGGTGGTTTCTATGGCTTCCGCATTCGTTTGTTGTTCATGTGAAACAAAAAACGATGTTAACGCCAGTTTGACTGTTTCCAGGCGTCGTTTCTCAAAAAGAAGCTGAACATTGACGGGAAGCGCATCAACCTAGCAATATGGGACACGGCTGGCCAGGAAAAGTTTCACGCTCTCGGCCCGCTTTACTATCGCTCGTCGAACGGCGCCGTCATAGTCTATGACATAACAGATCAAGACTCGTTGCAGAAGGTGAAGAGCTGGGTGAAGGAGCTGCGAAAAATGCTTGGGACTGACATCAGCCTGGTCATCGTGGGCAACAAGACTGATTTGGAGCGTGAGAGGCAGGTGGACCGCACCGAGGCAGACGCCTATGCTCAAAAAGTGGGCGCGTTGCATTGGCACACCTCCGCCAAGGCAAATGAGGGCATCGAGGAGATGTTCCTAGCTTTGATAGAAAAGATGCTCGAGCGGCGCGTCGAGCAGGAGGCGCAAACCTCGACGCTGTCGCGGCAAGGCTCGCAGCGGAAAAACGTCGTCGTCGTTGACGACGATCAGCTGGAACCGGCGTCGAGATCTTGCTGCAGTGCGCAGTAACGCAGCCGTTTCGTTTAATTGTTCTCGATCCGTTCACGTTTTTATCGTTTTCATGCATTCCTCTGCGCCTGCGCGCCTGCTTAAGTTCTGTTACGTTGTTCACGTTTGACTAGAATTTCACGCACTTGGTTTTAAACGTATATTTATTGAGTTTATTTATATTAATAAACGTATGGCCATAGTCCGCATAAAATTCGATTGGGGACTCAATTTTCGGTAAGCTGTTGTTAATGTTTCGAGATTGGGAGATTCACGCAATAACTAGCGTGATAATTGCTAATGCAATACGTTCATTGTCAGCTCGACATGCATAATTTCCTAATTATTACACTGTGTGATATATAAAATTATGAGTAATTATATACAAGATGCATTTTATGGATATCAATACACACCGCAGAACGAGTAATCATTAAGTATTCATCTTAATGTCAATGTTCTAAACTAATCATTTAGAATGCTGTAAATAATATATTAAATATAACTGAAATCCAACTTGATTGTTTTTTTTCTTTGCTAGATGAAAATAGAAAGCACTGTTATAAGCCCCCTCTAGACACCTTTAAAAATGAATAAACCAACTAATCATAGCTTCTTACATATTTTATAGTCTGAAGGACCGACCACCGTATATTGCTAGAAGAAAATTAATCGTAGGGCAGTCATTTTTTCATAGCATGTATTTATTTGATGGATTATGATAGAAATATGAAAATCGCGAGTATGTTGAAAATCATTTACGTACAAACGGTGAAACATTTGATTCAAGTATGATTTATATCATTGCATAGAAAATCATCATGACCAACAGATTCAAAGTAATCTATGCTTCTCTCTGGTTACTTTTGCACTCGAAGGATGCTAATTATGAATCAACATTCACAGTTGGGCGTGAGATGGTCTAACAGTTTGTATCAATAAAAAGTTAGTGAAAATATCGGTAAATAAATTCTACATATCGTACGCGCGATTCGATGATATGACTGACATGCGTAGAATCGCTGCGAATATGTAGCTTCATCATGTTTTAATTAAAACAAACAGGAGAACAAACACAATTTCGTAAATAGATGCACGTCTTGTATCTTTATATAACGATAAATTTAACATTATATAAAAAAACACTTCTCGCATTCGCCTCTTGCTTCCTTTCGTAAATTCTCGTATTCTATATTGAATATATTTTGATATTTTTGTCATGGAAACAGAAACAAAATAAAGTTAAACAATTGAAAACAATAAGAGATTTTTAAGAGTAGTAACAGAAGAATACTAAAATTAGGAGCTCTAGTACAACTCTTAAATTATCAATATACATATATGCCGTATTATTAAAGAAATTAACTAAAACTATAACTAATTGAATCACAACACAGTGTTAGATAAGTATAAGTAAACGTATTTAAATACAATTTGAAATTTGGACGCCTCGCGGAGCGTTCTATTCGAGTTTTACCGAAACGAAACAGCACGCAATCGGTTTTCGTCCCGAAGCACGCCGAACAAAGTGTCACAAATGATATTACACACAACGGCGCTGCGTTCTCGATGATCGATCTAATTTCTTCCTAACTAACTAAGTCAAGTCACAATAGAATTACATAATAAATAACTTATTGTTCTCATTTTGCGTCTTACAACCTAATCATACAATTATATAGTTCATTATCTGTTGGTTCTCGTAATAAATGTAAACATGTCTGCGTTTTATATTGTTTTACAATCGTTTCACGTTTATTATTACGTTGCGTGCCGATTAAAGCGCAAATGAAAATTACAGTCGTTTACGAGGAAAATATGAAACAAAGAGGAGCGTGGAATCGAATCGAAAGCGGATTGAGCTGCCTATTGACCGACTGTCACTGCACGAATAATATTACACGAAATATCATACAAATATATAAATCAATCACAAATAAAGCACAACAGATAATTAGATGATTATATGACAAATTATAACAAACGTGAATCTGAAAAATGCTGATAAAAGTTGCTCAAATATAAAATCAAGAATGATGGTGATTTGCGCTCGTTATCGTAGTCATCTCAGACTCGCATAGTTTAAACATTGTCGCAGTCCATGTATGTTGTTTGCTACGTGCGCCTCTTGTTTCTATTAAATTCAATTCAAACTTCTCCGATCTCATCTTTCCAGTTGTTTTTTTTTATAAAATAAATTAAATAATACTTATCAAGAATTGCTACACTTAAATGTAATCTGCCAGCCGTTTGCTCCGGCGTCGCTTTGAGCGACCGCTCATTCGAGGCAGGAACGAAAGCAGCGAACAGTATCTATTTGCCAATAAAGTAGATTTGCTGTACAATGTAAAATTAAGACTTCGATAATTTGCTGATAACTCTGATTAGCGCGCCGTTCTCTTCTTTCAGCCGCTGGTTCTCCTTCTTTAGCAGGTCCATTTGCTGCAACGACAAGACAGACGAGACACATTAGTCGGACAAGCGAACACGAGCGGACGAATAAAAATAACAAGCACGCTGCAAACGAGAGGACAAACGTATCACTGAAAGTCGGTTGGCCACAGACGTTTTCATGCAGCAACGAAAACAAAACAAAAGCATCGTTCACTTCAGACAACAATAACTCGCATAAAACAATCGCGACGTCAAGGGAAGAAAATCGCATTAGTATTTTTGTGTATTTGGAGTCAAAATATCAACAATCGAAGCTCAAGTTGCCAGTTTTTTTGCGTTAGTGGTGAATGCGCTTGTTAAATTTGTGTGTGCGTTGGTAATTGAGTGCAATTTCTCTAAAAACAAAAAAATGCGCGTCGTGCCGAGATTGTTGACTTTGGCAACGCGTGTTGTTGGACTCAATTGGGTTAAAATGTGTACAATCATCATGAGCGAGTGTTGCGGAATGCATCGAATTCGACAGCGTGTTTCCGGGCGATCAGAGGACACTCTACCAAAAACAGAGTTTACCTATTTCGTGGCAGAGTTGCTTAGCTTGCTGACGACGCGCGTCAGGGCTCTGTTTTCTGCCCGCAGGCGTTCGTTCTCTGCCTTTAGCTTTTGCAATTGCTAGAAAAGACAATTCTCATTGACTTCAACCGTTCCTCGAGATGCGGCGATTCACAACAGACACGAATACACAAATCGTATGATTATAAACGGGTATCTACAAATGTGCGATCGTTGCGTGGACGAAAAACGCCGATAAATTGTAACAAAGCCAGCGAATCGTTTGTGTGTTAATGACAAAAGGAAATGTAAATGCTTCAACCACTACGTTCCGACATATTACTCGTTAAATATGCCCGATTCGTGAAAACACGAGTAAAAATGAATGTACCCAAAAACAAAACACGGGAAATGAAGATGCAATCCAGATTAAAACAGAAACATGTTTGGCGGCGAAAGCACCGACTGCCTACCTTCAACTCCTCTTCCATTTCACTCAGTTTTCGCTCCATCGCACGCCGTTCGCGCTTTTCCAGTTCCGAGAGCGAATTTTTACTTGTCTGCAAACACGCAAGTTAGAATTCGCTCGCAAGTGACGAGTTCGCGGCCACCAAGAACTTACGATAGTGTTGAGCTTTTCCAGCGTGCTTTTGGTATCCCTGAGTTCCTCGTCAGACTTTCGTAGCTTGTCTTTCAGCCGGTCGTTGTCGGCAAGCGCCTGCTCGTACAGCTTTTTGTAATCGATCTCGCCGTTCTCGCCGCGCAGTATCAGATCGTTGGCGCTGCCTATTCGCGAAGTTCGCGCGCTCGACCTTTCCGTGCCGCTCTGAAAGTGGGCGAACAGACATTAGCGAAACGTCGCAGCAACACACGCATCCTCCTCCTTACGCAATAGCCTTCCGAATTCAGGGAAGTCATGCTCAAACTTTTCGCACCTATTCCCGCGCTCTGCGAACGGGACCGCGAGTGCGAACGATCGCGACCGCCGTAACCGCCGTTACGCGACACCTGCCGCGACCTACTGCTATGCCCTTCGTTGCCGTAACTACCGCCATAATTGGAATTCGCCAGACTTTTGGCGGGTATCGTCAGGCTGCCGGTGGCCGTGTAGCCCGACGAGGATGCGCCCGCGCGTAATGCGTTCGCGTAGTACGGACTTTTGTAGTTCGACGCACCGTACGAACTGCCGCCGCCGTAATTGCTGCCGTACGCGGACGAATAGCTAGCAGTAGAGTACGGCGAAGAGTTGGCCGAATAGGCGCCGCCGTAGGGCGTCGTGGAGGCGCCCGCGTAGTAGCTCATGCTGCGCGGTCGAGACGACGCACCGTATCCGTTCGTCAGCGAAGAATTCGTTGGTCGCAGCGCCGACGCCGACCTTCTGCGCGTCGGAGCGACCGGCTGTTTGGAGCGGAAGGACATCGCGTCGATTACGGCTCGCGCACTCGCCGCTAGCGTTCGCAGACTGCTTGGGCACCGCGCGGCACCCGCGTTTTACCTTTACTTTTCGGCCGGCGACTGCGCGCGCTATTTAAAACATTCTCGAAACAAGAGGGAACCCGTCTGTGCACGTGCGACGTGGGCGGCTGTTATCGCGTATATTTCGCGCGATTGACGGCGCTGCTCACGCTGCGATCTTCTTTCGAATATCTGTGACTATTTAAAGACAATCTGAGCGGTGAACCGAAAAAATGACATTCAGAAATGCTCGCCACGCGCCAAAAGTGAATTCGAGCGAAAACCGCTCGCGGCCACACAATGTTTGCACCTATGTCACGCACGAGGTTGAAATTAGAACGACTTTTTTTTTCTTAACGTTCGGATGTTTAGAAACGGCGCGCGTCGAGTTCCCGACCGAAATACGAATGCACGACGAAACCTTGACACACAGCCGCGAAAATCCGCCGGTCGTATCTCGCGCGCGCGAATCCCAAATCGCCAACGAACGGCATCGCCGGATTATCGAGAATTAGCGGCTTCGCCGACAGTCAGGCCATTCGGCCTTTGGCTCAAAACTGCGATTGCGAACAGAAGATGCGCGGCTGAAGTTGTTTTCGTCGAGCGATGCCGAACGCGTCAAAACATTGAATATTTTTACGTCGAATTGCAATCGAACGCGATGCCGATGAAACGAGTGCATCGTTGTCTATAAATACGTGCGATGAAAATAGCGCGACCACCGCCGAATATGTTTGTTACGTGCGAACAATTAAAATAGTCGTGACGAACTGACCGACGCGCCCTAATTACGCTAATTCGCCGCGTTCACGTGCATCGACGGCACGTGCGCGAACGACGGCGTTGCTCGTTACGCAAATTCTGCGCGATTCCCTCGCTGGGTTCATTCCAAATCGCCGGACCTTGTACCTGCATCAACAAATACGCCCAGCACGTGCTCTCCGACGTGCGCGCGCGCGCGGTTCGCTTTGCGATTATTTTTGGCCAGCGGTGCCTCAACAATCGACGAGTGGCGCGCTCGGTGCTCGCTCAGCGACGTTGGCCGCCGGATTTCGCGTCGCGACGCCTTCGTGCGATCCGCGCATCTCGATTGTGAATTCGAATCGGACTGGCGGCGCGTTGAGAGCATCCCTAAAATTAGCCAAACGACGTTTAAATTTAGCCGCGCCGACGACGCGATCCTCGCACGTAATCGGCGCGCGACTGTTGGGAGTGTTAAGTATTTACGCACGCCCGACATATCAAACGTGTAACGCACTGCGTTTCGACGTTTACTGTTTACATAAAAGTGCGTTAATCTTATCCGTTTCGCACCACGTTACTTTCAAATTAGGTCAACATTTGTCGCGTTCGGGTGTCCGGGCTAATCGCACGACGCAAAGCCAATTTCCACGAACGCGTCGCCAAAATAGACAGCCTTGAAATCGCATTCGCGACTCTCGACTATACGTAAACAGACTTACTTCTTGGTGATTTTGTTTGCTCGCGTCCTCATTATCACCGCCTCCCGAGCGTTCCTTGTCAGGCTCAAAGTCCTAAAAGCGCCAAAAATCAAGTCACGTTACACACGCACTTTCGCAACGCGCTCCAACGCGTATATCCGCAAGTTATTCGAGACTCACTTCGTTATTGTCGAATGCGACGACGCCCGTGGACCTCCGCTTGGGCCTCCGCCGCCGTTGGATGGCGGCCTGCGTCGCCAAGGTGGCCTGCACGTTTCGCGCGTCGTTCTCCTTGTCCTCGTTGCTGTCGACGCTTTTCTCCTCCGTCGCCTTCGGCTTCCGCAGCGACAGCGTCACCGTCGTGTCGGCCGTTTCCACCACGGGAGCCGAGGACGGCCGCACCGCCGGCGCGGCGGTCGTGGCGGTCGCGGAGGCGACGACCGCGGTGGTGCTCGCAGGCCTCCGGACAAAGGCTGGATTCGTCGTCGGCACCGTCGTGGACGTCGAGGGCGGCTCCACCTTATGCGCGTCCTCCAATTTGAACTATACGAACACACGAGAAGACGACGATTACAGATTCGAACTCAGCGCAAGTCACCAAGCCGAACGTTCGAAGCAGTTCTAATTGCTATATTGGTTTCGCTCCGAGTGCGATGATTCAAGGCCGTCGACAGTGATTGCAAACGAGGCAATGCCATAAGTTATTTAACAATTCTAAAATTCGACAAATATCGACGTGTCGAAAAACAAGCGACTACTGAAAGTAAAGCGCATCTGTAAAAAAATCAAACTACAGAAAGAAGATAAACCACGCGCCGATGAAGAATGCGTCAAGCGAATATAATTTATGAATATTATTAGCCACCGAACCGTGCTCAAAGCGTTACGCACCTTGCTGCCATTGTCCACGCGCAGCCTCCAGGACGGCCTTCGCTCTTGCTGGGCGACCACCTGGACGGCCTGCTGCGGCGGCGGCTGCTGCGTCGGGGGCGGCTGAACGATGCCGTGCGCGTCGTCGTCGTCGTCGCGCGCCTGCAGCGGCACCGTCGGCGCCGCCGTCGTGATCGTCGCGCTCGCGCTCACGCCGTTAGACTTTTAGTACGAAAGCAAAATTGATTGGTTACCAACTCGATTCAACACTCAAGCGCGAATCGCATAATCCGGCCAAAGTCGAGCATCCGAATTACCTGCTCGTTGTTGTTGTTGTTCGCGGTCTGATTCTTCTTGTTGACCAGCTTCTCGGCCGACTTGATTTCCTCGAGCGTGACGCCCTGCGTCGATCGGCGCGTTTCGCGGACGCGCTTGGCGTGCGCCTTGCGCTGCGTTTCGCTTTCTTCGTCGCGGACTGGCGGCACAAACGATCTGCAACACCGATGCGATCGCCGTGTCATTATTTGCGCCAAACAATGCCGCGACCGTCAACAAGAACCATGACAAACAATACAGTACGGTTAGTCATCGCACGCAAACAAAAACCAAAAACACAAAACATCATTAACGTTTAAGCGAAGATCAGAACGAGATCACACCGCAACAAGTTCATCATACTTGAAGAAGTTCTTAATCATCGTGAGCCGATTGTTCTGCGCCGTGGACGTGGGCGGCGTGGTGGGCGTGTGAGGGGCGGCGCCGTTTGTCGTGGCGGCGGCGGCGGCGGCCGCGGCATCGATCGGCAATTTAAGGCCGCTACAATTTGTATTCTATTTCAACTCTGACTTCTACACTGGCGCAAACTGTCCACAGACACACACGCACAATCGCATCGAGTGACGACGATAGGACGCATACCTTCGGACGGGCTGGCTGTTGGGCACGGGGCTGGACGTCGGCGAGGTGGCGGCGTTCTTGTTGGGCGACGCGGTCGCCGAGGGCGTCGTGGACTCGTTGCTCTCGATGTCCTCCTTGTTGTTGGCACTAAAAACACAACTGATCTTAGCGCCCTCCCGCACACCCAAACGGCCGTTTCAATCGAACGACAAATCATAATGATAAACGGTTAGTTTTAGTACATCATGTAATTCGGTTATCAATTTGATCCATGCGGTAAGCGAGCGTTCGCATAAACATCGACAACGAGTTCGCGACGAATCTCGCACGCAAATCATCGCAAACGGTATCGAAATAGTTTTACACA